>JABUQX010044792.1:0-15000 GCA_015478945.1 Trachelipus rathkii
GAGCATGTTATTGGCTGGCTATATGTATATTATATATATATATATATATGCATATATATATACATATTATATATATATAAGGTTATTATTATTACAAGAGCAAAGAGTATTATTAAGTTGTTGTTATTATATTATATATATTATTATTATTTTTACATATATACATATATATATTATTATGTTATTATATATATATTATTATATATATTAATTATATATATTATTATTATATATATATATATATACATATTATTATATATAAGGTTATTATTACATATATTACAATTTCTTTCTGGTAAATTCTGGAGCACTCTCGTATCTATTTTTCTAACTTCCCGACTTCCACACTTTCAAACGTCGTATCGTAGCATTTCTCGCCTCATCTGATATTCCGAAAACATGGTGATAACTCTAAGTAGTTCTGGATTTTCTACCGTAAGACTATGTATATATATCAGATTAAGAAAAATGCAAGTAGTAAATTCACCTACCAAATAAATACCTCAAAAATAGTGAAAAGTAAACAAAATGCTAGGCAGTTCAATTTAAATATATGTGCCGATATAATTTACCATCATTAACGCAAAAATACAAGTTATTCAAAATCACTGTATTTTCCCTAGCACAAGCCTTAAGTCTGCTGGGCCAGTCGTCTACTGCAGCACGCACCACCTCCATCGAAAGTTTCTTTTAATCTGCTGGGATTCGGATTCATAGAACCAATCTTTTGTTTTGTTTTTAAGTGCGGTCCTCACCGACGAAGGGCATATGCCGTCCCTCCAGGCAGACAAAGGCAGGCTATCACGAGCTCAAGACAAGTGAACCACCTGTGACGAGAGCCCGTGATACTCTCCTAAAGAACAAAAATATGGGAATGTTTTGACGTAAGCTAAAATCAGACCATACCCTCTAAAAACTACCCATATTTTGTAATCCAAAGTATTATGATAGGGCTGCAAGACGTTCAATCGTCAGCAGTCGTGGAAAGTTAGGAACATTATCCCCGGCTTCAAGCTTGAGCTTGAGTTTCGTTGAATAAAAATTGGTGTTGAATCCTTGCTTTCGAAAGGTTCAAGGCTCACTATGGTGGAAGAGTGATCTGACCTAGTAGTTATTATCACACGAACCAGAACGGTTTGCTGGATACAATGCTGAAGTTTTAACACCCTTTTGTCACAAAAATGGATGCCTGTGACCCCATCAAAATCCTCACTCCCCCACCCAAACAATCACATAGGGCTGGATGATACCTCTCTTCGAGATCTGCTGCTTTTTTAGATGACCTAGCATACACCCTAACGTTTTGTTTGTTAAAACATTCCTCCATGGTAAAGACGTTTCCGCCTGTAAAGAAAAAATTTTGGTGGGGCGATCAGCGCGCATACGCCAGGGACTTGCACTTTCTTTCTCTCGTTCATCCGTGAGTAAATGTCCAAGCTGCGTCTTTTAAGCCCCCAACCTAAGGTCCCTGACGAAGATACGTGCCTACATGGAATTCTTAGTAGGCATCTCTGATTGAGCGATATAATGTTTTGTTTACGAAGAGAATTTCGCCAATTCGGGCCTTTAAAGTGGACCAATACCCAAATAAATGGTCGACAGGAAAATTTGTCGACATTTGAGAAAAACAAATCTGGTTATTTAGAGTTTACCTAAAGAATCCAACAAAACTTAACTTAACTTAACCTAACCTATCCTAACGGCTGCGGCGGGGCCGTACGTGATTTTTTTGATGGCGTGTCGACCATTTTTCCTGTCAATGGGCTAGACTCCCTTTTAAAGCTTTGTGAGCCTGCGGTGTCCGAGCAGAACGTGGTCTACGGCGATCTTTCACATCACCATTGTTCACGTATTGCCTTATGACACGATACATAAGGTTACCATTCGTCCCGATTTAGCCGGGACAGTCCTTTTTTTGAAACCCTTGTCCCGATTTAGAGGAGAGTCCCGATTTCGTCCCGATTTTATGATGCAAACCCAATTTAACATGCTTATTATTTTTTAATATTTTTTAATGAATATATATATATATATATATATATATATATATATATATATATATATATATATATATATATATATATATATAGTTAGCAGCAGCAGCAAGGTTATTATATATATATATATTATATAATATATATATATATATATATATATATATATATATATATATATGTTAAACATACATTTTTCAGGGCATGAGGTTTTTGTCAATCGATATATACATTTTTTAAATTATCGCTCGTGCGATAATATATATATATATATATATTTTACAGTATATATATATATATATATATATATATATATATATATATATATATATATATATATTATATAGCATATATATATATATATATAGTTATTATATTTATATATATATTATTATATATATATATATATATATATATATATATATATATATATATATATTATATATATATATATAAGGTTGCTACATATTATACATAAGTAGTATGCCACCAGTCCCGCACCCACTTTTTTCTATATAAATGAATAGAGATATATTAGGCTTATATGGAGGATTGATAGCCCGAAGGGCTGTCAATCCGACAAACAGACAAAACCGAAGGTTTTGTCTGTGTTTGTCTGTGTTTGTCTGTGTTTGTTTGTATTATTATTATTATTTAATATTATTGTTATAGAAGAAATTATGATCACGGGAGTGATCATAATTTCGTTGGAGTTGCAGTCACCACAGAGCGCGTGAGCGCCCGACTCCGACTCCGACTCCGACCTGGCTCCGTGGGCCCGGCCCGGCTCCGGCCGCGGCTTGGTCTCACAGGACCTGGCTTGGCTCGAAGAAGTGATCCCCGAAGGGATCACTTCTGAGTTGTTTTTTAAACCCTTCTGCAAGTCTTCACCACGCCCCGCACCACAACTGCACCGCCCCGTGCACCGCACCGCACCGCTGCTCCCTGCCATAGCGAACCGCTTCCGACTCATCCTCTGAGTTTTTTATTATTATTATTATTATTATTATTATTTTTTATTATTATTTATTATTATTATTATTATTTTTGTTATTTTTTCCACCGAGGTTGCTTGGTTTCTTCTTCGCATCCGGTTCTGAGTCCAATATACATCTACATGGTTAGAGTTATCGTATCTGGTTAAAATTTGAGGGGTGTTGGGAGGTAACCCGTCGTACGAGGTTACGTGTCCCAGTGGGTCCCCCAAGGAATAAAATCCCAACCCTCGTAAAAATCTAAAGTGTTCGTAATCAATAAAAATTTGCGAGAGGATTCAGAGTTGAATTTCTAGAAATACTTGATATGTGAATCTGTGAGCTGGCTCCGGCACCGGTGCTGGAGCCAGAATGCGGTGCCTAGTTAATAAACAGTCGTATAAACAACAATGTTGGTGTCCCTATATACGTTTTCAGGTCGTAGAGTTCGAATATGATGGTTATGCCTTTACGTAGGGGTGTCTAGGGACCACCCCATTAGTCCCGACTGAAAAAAGAGAGCACAGAGTGCAAAAACAAAGGAGGAGGAAAGAAGAATGAAAGATGAATAAGGGAGGGAAAGAATGAAGAAGGAGTCTGACTCAAAGGAGTAGGAGATGACAGCTGCACCGGTGCTGGCTCCGGTGCGCTGAGTTATTAAATATTTGTGTAATGATACAATGTTGGGGTCCTTATATATGTTATATTGGGTCTGTAGATTTTGAAAATAATGGTTTCAGAACCATCAAGAAATAAAAATAAAATAAATAAATAATAAATAAATAAAAATTTTTCTTATTCTTTTTATGTTTATAACTTACAAATTTACGTTTTTACATACCCTAAAGCAGTAAATCACTAAATCAAACCACCATCCAACCAGCATCCAACCTCCCTCCTGACCATCTGTGATCTATTGATCTATTGATTAAGGTCACATTTTGAGTATCATTTTGGATAAACATAACATAAAATCTAGTCTTTATACAAACATCAACCAATATATGTTGACGTAACAAAGTTTTCAATGCTTATGCCTGTGGGCCTGATCCTTTCTTGTTGGTTGTCGTTTAGGGTTAGCATTGTATAAACTGGTTTGTTACATCATCTTTCGTTACGCGAGAGAGAGAGTGATTATTCTTTCTTAAAGAGCGACAAATGAAGCTCTTCATCAGTTGCTTGTCTGACTTTAAAACTATAAAAATGGTTTCTCTCGAGAATAATAAATTTGTAAACGATATTGTAACATGGAAGATATCGCACCCAAAAGTTTTTCTTAACTTAACTTTCCGTCGTAAGACAAATGGAGAACGTTACTTTGCCTGTTCCGATTCATCTTACACCCATAACAGACCATTATTCCTATCCTGTGAAGAATTAAGTCGGGTGTTCGATGAAGTTAATACTTGGATAAATGAAAAGTACATTTCTTCATCAGTGACAAATTCGTGGGGAGTTGCGATCAATGGCGGCGAAGAAGGTGACTCAAAAAGATTAACTCTTGTTTTTTCAGTACAAAACAATATTGAATCCCTTGATTTACGTATTTGGTGGAGACCTAATTCAACGGGGATATTCCGACCCACTGCCTTTGGTGTTTGTGTAAGTGGTAAAGAAAATATTACAGCGTTTATCAAGATGCACGAAGAAATATCTAAAAGGTTGATTGAAGTTGATTTACTGGACGAACTTATTAACCTCTCGCATGGTATACTCTATACGATGTACGATGAGCACAATATATTCGAATCACAGGAAACACCAGTTATCGAGGCGCTCAACCTTGAAAAATTCACCCTCCTTTATGAAAAAGAGATGAAATCACCAGGGTACAAAGAACAATCTTTGAAAATATCAGCAAGAGATATTTATACCTATATCACAACTGAAGGTCTTGGAAGTTTAGAACAATACATCGAATGCTCACATTGTATGTTAAATGTTAAACCTTCTTAAACGAACTCAATCTTATTAAATATTTTTATATAATTATACGATTGTAATTTTTTTATTATATGTGTATCTGTTTTAAAAACATATTATGTAAGATGTATATTAAAATTGTTTTTTTTTCTATGGATTGTTTCTCTTTATATACCACCTAAGTGAATATATGCTAACATAACAATGTTTTCACATTAATAAAGCCAATATAGCATCATCATATGAACTAGGAAAATAATGTACAACGACAAACCTAACGCAACTTACGCCGAATAAATGTTAACATTAACAAAGTTCCACACTTAACACCAATAAAGTAAATTCAACTTTACATACGAAAACGTAACCCATCTATACTTTCTTTCCAGCATACTTGCCAACGTTATCTAATATTGATCACAGTGGGCATTTATCGTATCATGGCCCCATACTGGGTCACCTACGAGAATGCGTATTTATCTTTTACCTCTGCCTTCCTCGAAAATGTCAACTCTATGAAAATGACTTTATATACTTTCGCCACGCATGGTGATGCAATACTGGTTTCTTACCAGGTCACGTAATAAAGAGTCAATATTTGTTTTACACGTAATATAAATGACGAAGACGTTAACGAGCCAGCGAAATATATCAACAGAAACAATGTAGAAATCCACCCAGCGAAGAAAATAGTAAACATCCTTGGCCGTAATGAGATATCGTTACAACTGGTAGTAAAGGTGGTTTTAGCCTAACATAATAAATTAAAAGGGCTGGCTATTCGCCTCGCCTAACAACAATAATGGGTCATAGTGTACAAAAGAGCGTTCTTTACAACCAATGGCGTTTTGGGCCATACTACAAAGCAACATAAGTATTGTTTGAGAACTGCAAGGCGACGTAGAACATTTGTTCCGGGTCAGAAGAGCAGCGATATGCAACTGTTAACAACGTTCCTGCACTGATACGCATGCTGGTAACGCATTCCGCGAGCCAAACAGCGCCTTCTAACATATTAACGTTAATCTCAGTATAAGCAGTATCATAACCCAGGTCGCTGGCGAGGCAAAGCGGTGCTTGCCTGCAACAAACAACATAACATGGCCTGAACTTCATGATAGCAAAAGTCGTTCCAATACGCCATCATGTAGCGATCATTCAATATTAACAATCGGCAGTAGTCACAAGTACCCACTTGTTATACCTCTGACACAGCTAATTTCCATTAACACCGTAATATTTACTGCAAAGCGAGCAACTCCAGCCCAATCATCATGCGCTGACAAAAAGACGCGGGCGCTAACGTAACAAATGCTTGACACACCGTAATACACAAAAATTCGTCGCGGGCCCAAACTGCCATCGCCTCAGCGACACTGCAGTCGATAACAAATTTAACCAAACATATCAAAATGGGTCAAATGATCCCAACATAACATGCGCCGTGCCCAGTCGCCAGGCGTGGTTAATTTACTGATTTAAAAGCAAAAATCAGTAAACAAACCACCATCTCACCCGACTATCTGGGTCGTTTCTTCCAGCGATTTGTTGATTCTCAGTCACGCCAAAAACGCCAACAAACATCATAAAAATAAGCCCATAGCAGCTGTCCTACATCATGCGCACCAAATATCACGGTGCCAATAGTCTCGCACAGGCCCCAATATGCATCGCGTGCGAATAATCGTCATCTCTGGAATTTGCCGATGTGCAAGCACAGGTCATAATGAGGTACCTCACTCGAGCAAGGCAACAAAGCCGTATTATATCCCAGCAGCGATCACCTAACAAAAGACACCATCTGGAACTGGCGAATTGGTCATTGCAAAGTAAATGCTCGTTTCAACAGCATTGACCTGGCGAATAAACGGGCATATTGCTAGCCTGGCACCTAACATTGTCAGCGTGCCGGCCCCAGTCACGCTACATACGCCGTTAACACAGTACACTGCTAAATCCTCATCATTTTCTTCTGTTAAATACCGGGAAGAGCTTCACAGCGTCAAGGTACATTTAACAGTGACGTACTTGCATCCTTATGTATTAACAGTTTTCATAACTAAGAGTATCTAAAGTAAACACATTACCTGAGAAAATCCAGGGGGATGCGCCCCTTGAAAGGGTGTAATCCAAAGTAGTGAGGATTACTTGTAAGCGGGCTTTACCCCTCCGAAGGAGGGGTAAGGCCTCAGCCCTTCGGGCTGAGGCCTAAAGCCCGCTTTAGATACTCTTGGTTAATGAAAACTGTTTATTCGTAAGTTAGGTACGTTATGTTAAATATTACTATGACAATGTGGAAATAACATTGATTTGTTAGAGAAATGATGAGTTTTGTAAGATATTACCAGTGTTAACTGACGATGATGTGTTGGAATAGGTTAGGTTAAGTTTTGTTGAGTAATGTTAGGTTTGCCCTAGACTTTTGCTAATGTCTACGTTTATTCATAGGTCAAATGCTGTTATACTCGAAACGAGTGACACTTTGATGAAGATAATGTCAATTCATAGTTCAAGATGGTGGTATCTTTGATAGATTGGTCACTTTGTTAAGGGATTTTGTTAGATAATACGGCTTTACCTGTTGCTAATATGCTCGAAAAGTGGGAACATATCGAGTATTGTATGACCTGTTAGCTACTTTACCTTTGATAAGTAGGGAATTTTCAGGATGTTAGCTGATTATTCATACGCGATGTATGTTAGGTTTGCATTTGTACATTATATTCCTAGTCGCGGTTATGATTTGTTAGCTTTATTGATGCTAAAACTTTGTTGGTTAAGCATATATTCATAGGTTAGTATATAAAGAACTTATTTTTATGTTATGTTTGTCCAAAATGATACTTGAAATATGACTTGAATCAATAGATCAATAGATCACAGGCGGGTGGGATGGGTAGGGGACTGCAGGGATGGGTGGTTTGATTTACTGATTTACTGATTTACTGCTTTAAAATCAGTAAATTATTACGCTTTACTGTGATATTTTATTCAAAGAACTTATTTTTATGTTATGTTAGGATAAAATTTTGTTATTTTTGTTATGTTTTGGTTAAACTTTGTTATGTTTGCAATTATTCTTTGGGGATTATGAGATATTTAGACGAGGTTATGATGAATTTTGTGAAATATTACGAATTGATGTCAAACATTTGTTACGTTAGCATTATATTCCTTTGTCAGTATGGTGATTAGACAGGTTTATGCTAAACTTTGTTGTAATATCAATAGTGTTAATGTAAAATCAACATTGATAAAGTTAGGAGATATGCTTGCAGTGTGAATAGTTTACGTCTGTACGATGTGTTAGCACTTCTTACTGCTGTTAAGTGCGGAAGTTTGTTAATGTTAGTGGTTTATTCATACGTAAGGGTGTGTTAGGTTTGGCTTTGTACATCATATTCTTAGTTCAGCCATAAGTTATGTTAGCTTTATTTAATGTGGAACTTTAAGTTACTGCCAGCCTACTCTCGCTGCTTCCATGATAATTAAACAAGGTTATGATAAATTCTTGTTAAAAATATTACTGTGTAAATGTAAAATTAACGTTAATATGTTAGGAGATATGCCTATAAAAAGTAAGGATTAGGTTACGCTTTGCGCGCAATGTCAGTTACTTTTACAGGTGTTAAGTGTGGAACTTCTTGCTAAATGTTAACAGTTTATTCATGCTTAAGTTGTGTTAGATTCGTTTCGTTGTACATTATTTTCTTAGTTCTGGTAATGCTGTGTGTTAGCTTTATTAATGCGGAAACAATGTTACGTTAGCATATATTCGGTGGTTAGTATCTAAAGAACTTATCTTTGTACTATGTTATTGTTGTTGTTGTTAAGTTGTCGAACGAGAATATATACCCTTTGAACTGATATGGTTCATTCGTATCGTCGTATTCTTGTTTACTTTCTTCGGATTGGTTGAAAGAAAGAATCTCATTACATTTAAGGGATGTTTATACACTATTTTCTTCACTAGGATAGTTTTTCACAGTGTTAATACGTTGACATCTCCCCGCATCTCTATGCTTGTTGTTGATATCTTCATGAGGAGTTTCGTTGTTATTCCCAACGATGTGTCATTTATATTTTAATCGTAAACCAAATGGCAGTCGTTACGTTGTTTGTCCGTTTTCACTGAGGGTCAAATATATTAAGTATTGCATCACTTTATGCAAATAGTTATAAATCATTTTTCATGCTTAGAGTTGGTATTTTCTGAAAGGAGGCGGAGTCTAAAAAGAGATAAGCCTAAAAACTTTACTTTATTCGTCTTTACTCATTAGGTATTATGATGGTTAGGTATGGTTATGATACATTTTTTGATAAATGTTACGGGTCAATGTAAGATTAACGTTAATATGTTAGGCAGAGATTCCCAACCGGTGTGCCGCGAGATCTGTCAGGGGTGCCGCGTGATTTTAATCTAATTGTAACATCTCTAACCATTTTAATAAAATTATGTTTTCAATTTATTAAAAACTCACCATAAATTTGCTTTACAAATAAATGAAAGAAGTGATATTACTGCCAAAAATCATCTTGAATTCTGTAGGATTTTATTTTACTGCAAATATATCGTGAGCAGTTTCGCGTTCCTTTGCAAAGAGTTAGAAAACCACCTTTCTTTTTAGCAATTAAGCTGATAATTTTTGCTTTCGTCTCTTTTCCTATCTCAATAACCATGGTCTTCATGGAACGACTATTGTGGAATATGTACTGATGGTGCACCATCAATGACAAGAAAGTATAAAGGATTTATGGCGCCAGCTTTACAGGAAAATGGATCATTGATAATAACTCACTGCTTTCTGCACAGAGAAGCACCCCATTAGGGAAAATGTGTGAGCAGTTAGCTGAAGTTATAAATCAGGTTGTGAAGATAATAAATTACATTAAATCGCGACCTTTGAAGTGCAGGACTCTAAAAATGTTGTAAATGATGCACCATATATCTCATTATTATTACATACAGAAGTAAGATTTGTGTTATCTCTGCGGTAGAGTACTGAACTGCGTTCTCACACTCAAAGAGGAACTAAAAGTTTTTAAGAAAGAGAAACATGATGCATTTTCTAGGTTGCTGCAAAATGATGATTGGTGTTTACAGCTGTCATATCTGTCAGATATTTTTAGTAAACTAAATGAATTAAATACTTCATTGCAGGGACGACAAGAAACAATAGTTTCTTCAACCAATAAAATGAAAGGTTTCATGAGAAAGATAGCTTCTTGGAAGTCTGCAATTGAGAAAAGCGTTTTTTCAAATTTTCCATCCCTTTTAAAATTTTCGAAATGTAAAAGGAAAAGCTAAAAGACCTCATTCTTGATCATTTATCAAAATTGCAAGATGCAGTAGATAAGTACTTTCCTTCTCTTTCCGTTAAGAATCTTGAATGGATTGTTTCCCCATTTCACATGGCAGATATTGTTGAAGAACTAGATTTCACAGCTACTGAAAGAGACGAATTTAATGATCTCTGCACTGATTCTTTACTGAAAATTAAACTTGAGAAGACTAACTTATCAGTAGCTGTTTTCGACTTAGCATACAAAAAGGATATCTTAACCTAGTAGAAAAGCCATGTTCTTGCTACTTTCAAATATCATACTTTGTGTAAATGCTTTCTCTGGGTAATGGTCATAATAAAATGTAAAATAAAAATAGATTATGCCGCTAAACTTTATCTTTGAGAAAACATGCAAAGTTATCAAAACATCAGACCTAATATACAATATTTGTTCTCCAAAGCATCAAGAACAAAATTTATTAATATTATTATTAAATCATTTATAAACCAAAAACTAACAGGTGGCATGTTTTATAGTATACTCTTGATTTAAACTTTACTATTGTTTATTATTATTTTATTATTATTATTATTATTATTATTATTATTATTATTATTATTATATATATTATTATTATTATTAAAAATAAGCAATAAAATTCCACAGCCTTAACTAGGGTGCCGTGAATTACAAAAGGTTGGGAATCGGTGTTAGATATGTTTAAAAGTATAGATAGGTTACGCTCAGCGTAAAGTTAGTTACTTTATTGGTGTTAAGTGTGGAACTCTGTTAATGTTAACAGTTTATTAGTGTATAAGCTAAGCCAGGGTTTGTCGTTGTACATTATTTTCCTAGTTCATATGATTTCATGCTGGCTTTAGCTAATGTGTCACAGCCATGCCGAAGTACATATCTTCGCAGGTTAGTATGGCAAAGAAACAATCATAAGAAAAAACAATTTTAATATACATCTTACATGATATGTTTTAAAACAGATACATATAATAAAAAATTACAATCGTATAATTATATAAAAATATTTAATAAGATTGAGTTCGTTTAAGAAGGTTTAACATTTAACATACAATGTGAGCATTCGATGTATTGTTCTAAACTTCCAAGACCTTCAGTTGTGATATAGGTATAAATATCTCTTGCTGATATTTTCAAAGATTGTTCTTTGTACCCATGTGATTTCATCTCTTTTTCGTAAAGGAAGGTGAATTTTTCAAGGTTGAGCGCCTCGATAACTGGTGTTTCCTGTGATTCGAACACATTGTGCTCATCGTACATCGTATAGAGTATACCATGCGAGAGGTTAATAAGTTCGTCCAGTAAATCAACTTCAATCAACCTTTTAGATATTTCTTCGTGCATCTTGATAAACGCTGTAATATTTTCTTTACCACTTACACAAACACCAAAGGCAGTGGGGCGGAATATCCCCGTTGAATTAGGTCTCCACCAAATACGTAAATCAAGGGATTCAATATTGTTATGTAGTGAAAAAACAAGAGTTAATCTTTTTGAGTCACATTCTTCGCCGCCATTGATCGCAACTCCCCACGAATTTGTCACTGATGAAGAAATGTACTTTTCATTTATCCAAGTATTAACTTCATCGAACACCCGACTTAATTCTTCACAGGATAGGAATAATGGTCTGTTATGGGTGTAAGACGAATCGGAACAGGCAAAGTAACGTTCTCCATTTGTCTTACGATGGAAAGTTAAGTTAAGAAAAACTTTTGGATGCGATATCTTCCATGTTACAATATCGTTTACAAATTTATTATTCTCGAGAGAAACCATTTTTATAGTTTTAAAGTCAGACAAGCAACTGATGAAGAGCTTCATTTGTCGCTCTTTTAAGAAGAATGTAATCCTCTCTCACAATAACGAAAGATGATGTAACAAACCAGTTTATACAATGCTAACCCTAAACGACAACCCTAACAAGAAGGATGGGCCTGACTTATAACGCGAAAACTTTGTTACGTCAACATATATTGGTTGATGTTTGTATAAAGAACTTGATTTTATGTTATGTTTATCCAAAAATGATACATGTGACCTTAATCAGATCAACAGATCGGCAAGATGGTCAGGGAGGGAAGCCGGGCGCTGGCCGCATGGTGGTTTGATTTAGTGATTTACTGCTTTGGGGTATGTAAAAAAATTTGTAAGCTATAAACATAAAAAGAATAAGAAATTTTATTTATTTATTTATTTATTTATTTTATTTCATTTCTCATGGTTCTGAAACCATTATTTAAATCTACACCCAATAACATATAGTAAGGTCACCTTCAACATTGTATCATTACACCAATAGCTTATTACACTAAAGCACCGCAAACTGAGCCAAAGCACCGCAGCTGTCAACTCCTTACCCTGAGTCGTGACCTCTCTTTTATTCTTTCTTCCCCTCTCTTATTCATCTTTCATTCTTTTCTCTCCCTCCTCCTTAGCTTCTTTGCACCCTGTGCTCTTTTTTTTTCAGTCGGGACCCCTAATGGGGGGTCTCCTAGACACCCTACATGGGCTTATAACCATCATACCTGAACTCCTTACTAATCTTGAAAACGTGCATATAGGGACAATCATCATCACTGCTGTTCATACGACTGCTTTATTAACTAGCACCGCAGTGGCTCCAGCACCGGGGCCGGAGCCAACTCCTCAGATTCACATATCAACTATTTCCAGAAATTCAACTCTGAATCCTTCAACTCTAGCCACTACAATTTGATTTGAAGAGGGTGGGTTCCCCCCTGGACCATGTGACTGCACTCCAGCCTTGCCACTATGTTTACCTCCCATCTAACACCCCTCCAAATTTCAAACTAAGATAACATAACCCTAACCCTTAGATGTATATATTGGACTCAGAAACCGGGATGCGAAGAAGAACCTGGTGGAATAACAACAAAAATAATAATAATGTAATAATAACAATAATAATAATAAAAATAATAATAATACTAAAAACCCAGAGGATGAGTCGGAAGCGGTGCGCTATGGCACGGAGCGGTGGTGCGGTGCGGTGCGGTGCGGGGGCGTGGTGTGCGCGGGCGTGGTGAAGGACATGCAGAAGGGTTTAAAAACAACTCAGAAGTGATCCCTTCGGGATCACTTCTTTCGAGCCAGCCGGAGTCTGAAACCAAACTGCGCCGCGGAGCCGGAGCCGGAGCTGGCTTCGTGGAGTCAAAGTCGGAGTCGGAGTCGGAGCCGGGAGCCGGAGTCGGAGCGCCGAGCCGGAGCATACGTTATCTCGAAATTGGCGATCACCCGTGATCATAATTTCTACCAAGGCCAATAATAATAATAAAATAATAATAATAGCAAACAAAACGATAATACTAATGAGATCCTTGCCGAGTTCCGCCGCTAATGTCGGATTGACACCCTTCGGCTGCCAATTCCTCCATATAAGCCTAATATACTCTTATCCATTTACATAGAAAAAAAGTAAAAGTGGAAGTGTTCACTACTTCACTATATATATAGAGTATATAGCAGTTATTGCTGCTATATATATATGATATATATATATATATATGTTATGTATATATATATATATATTATTGCTAGTTATTATATATATATATATATATATATATATATATATATGTATATATACATATATGTATGTATATATATATATATATAAGTTATATATATATATATATTAAATTATATTATATATTATATATATATATATATATATATATATATATATATATAGCAGTTAAGGCGGAGTATATATATATATATATGTATATATGCTGGCGTTAAGAGCAGTAGAGGTATATATAGCAGGGCGTTATGGTATATGTTGGGTTATATATATATATATATATATATATATATATATATATATATATATATATATGTAGCTGTAGGTGTCCCGATTTTTCGTTCAGAAAATATGGTAACCTTAACGATACATAAACATACGGTAAATACCTAGCAGTTGCAAAGTCTTGAAAATACGGTACTCTTTTTCAATGCCACGCCTCACTTCATAGTTTACTTAATATGAAACCGACAAAACTATATCTAAGCTTAAAGTGTGAAGATTACATATTGACACCATAGGCTATCACCTTAAATATACTAATTTCTTACATGGTTATAGTAAGTAGCAACTTCAATTTTGTAACAGTATTTTTTTTTTGGTACGGTTTGAAAATTTAACAAAAATAATTAAATCATAATAATTATCAATTTATTGTCAATTCAAATTGAAAAAACAAAATTTTCGACTTGATTCCTTTCAATAAAATAAAATGACTGGAAATTTTCCGGTAAAAAAAAAAATATAGCTTCCTCTGGAAAATATAATTAGTCCCCATTGCAGTAATGTATACGTTTTATGACCCGTGAATATTAAACATGCCTACACAACCAGGTCATATGGAGAAAAAATTAGGGCTACAAATCCGGTATATGTTTTTGCCAGTTCAAACTCTAGTTCCGGCTTCATTATTTTAAAATTATCCGGTCCCGGGCCCACTTATATCTTGCTCACAATTCAAATATAAAAAAATATTTTATGATATTTTTTTTCCTCTTTACCTAAACTATTGACTCCGCTATCCTGGCAAGCAGTTAAGAATCCCTTCCTCTATTATGTCTTCCCAATTCAAATGCACCTCCGTAGATGCAAGGAGAATATTTCTGCTGGGGACATTCCCTTGCAGACATTTCTCTCTCTCTCTCTCTCTCTCTCTCTCTCTCTCTCATCTCTCTCTCTTCAGTCTTTCTCTCATCTTCTGCTCTCTCTCTCTATATATAATATATATAAAAACAACACGCTA
>JABUQX010044792.1:20000-34239 GCA_015478945.1 Trachelipus rathkii
TCTCTCGGCCTTCGGGGGAACTGGGTAGGACTATTTCCCCCCTCCGGGAGGGTCTCCGGAACCCCGCTCTTTGTATTTGGGTGTCGCGGGGGTTACTCCGCCCTCCCTAACGGGATGGAAAACGTCCCCTCCTTGTTTCCGTCGCTCGAGCCCCTACATTGCAGTGTTAATACTTTACAATAATATAGTAATTATCATGTTCGCCCCTAGAAAGGTAAAGAAAAAAAAAAAAAAATCTTTCAGAACCTAGAAAATATTTATGTATCATAGATGCTTCCTGTGAAAATTTTTTTTCTTGATCGAGCTCCCCGTTAGTGTGGGCGTTAAGTATTTGTCCATATATATATATTATATATATATATTATATATTTATATATAATATATTATTATATATATATTCTATATATATATATATAATAATAATATATTATATATATATATATATATATATATATAGACCTTAATGAGTTTCATGGGCAGATAAATGTTTTATTATTTTTTTAAATATATTGTTTCAGAATACTGATCTGATTTAATTAAGAGTGATAAAGAAAGATAACGAAATATGAAATATTAAACAATTTATAAAGTAGCAATAAGTCATTTTGCATGATAAAGAAACGGTATTTTTATTCTGATAGTGAAGAATTTAAGGTAAGTAAAAAAAATATTGTTTCTAGGTAAATACGTTCGTATTCTGTTTTTTTTTTCATATAATAGATTCTGTGATACAAAAACATAATAAACATGAACTTAGAGGGGCAGTAAACCGTAACTAACCTGCATGGATGAACGATGCAGAAAAATTTCAACTTAACTTATAGGTCGCACAGCCGATAGCAGTAATATTCGACTAAGCTACATGGATTACTTTGGCATAACGGATTTTCTCGTTGTTTTGGGGCAACGATTTTTGCATACAGATAATTATCCTGAGAAGATCACTCTGTTCTCAGGCTGATGCCAAATGTCTATACGTAAAAAAGAAGTACCTTGATTTATTAAATTTTCTTTTTTTTTGTTTTTTTTTTGGGGGGGGGGGTATTTAAAATTTATTTTTTTTTTTGATTACCCCTACCGAGGAATTTTAAAAAAAATTTAATTAGTGTTTATTCATATATATAAAGTATACTTCATGAAAACAAAAAGTTTTAAAAAAAAAACATTTTATTTTGTGGCGTTTAATATATAATAGATTTTTTTAAAATGTTTTACTATATATATTATTAATAATATAATTATTTATTATATATATTATATATATATATATATATTTATATTATTATATATATTTATATATATTATTTATATTATATAGGTATTTGTCCTCAACTGCGGCGAACATGCGGTGGTTTCAATCCCCAGAGTAAGGCAGTTAATTTCTTTCACCTTTCATTAATATGTTCATCTTTCATTTAACATCTTATTAATTTGCGATTATTATGGCAATATTTAATAACATCTTTATATATATTTATAATATATAATATATTATATATATAATATATATATTATAATATATATATATTATAATATATATTATATATATATATAAATAATGCTAAATTGTATGTTAAAAAATATTATATATATAGTATATATATATATATTTATTATATATATATATATATATAGCGAAGTGGGTCGATTTCTTGTTGAAAATTGAAAAAAATGTTAAAAATTTTTTTTTAAAAAAAAAACGAAAAAAGGTAAAAATTTTTTTGGATAAATAAATAACACAGAACAGTTTAAAGTAAGAAGGTTTTCAATATGAAAATGTTATATAATTGTCTATAGAGTTATGCAAAAATTAGCGACATTTTTGGCAATTTTTTCATGAAAATTGGTTTGAAAATGAGCTTATCAATGAAAGGGGTAAACTTTAAAATAAACTTGCGGGAAATGACTAAAAAAAAGTTATGCGTCTCCAATCGGTTATTTATACTGTGAAATTAATTTTTATTGTTTTTTTAGTTTATTGGTACCATGTTTTTTTGTTTTTTTTTTTATTTTGTAATTATTTTCTAGCACTCAGGGATTGGGATCGGATGCGGGGGTTGGGGGCGAAAGGCCTAATTGACAGTGTTCGGGTGACATGCATTTGTCAGATTGAGACTTTATATATATTTTTACGAAGGGTTATTTCCCGGTCCTTTTTTTTCCTTTGTTTACTTTTTCATGTATTTTCGGATATATTTGAAATACAATTGGAATATTTAAACTACAAAAAGGGTGTTTTATAATATATATATATATATATATTATTATATATATATATTATATATATATATTATATATTTATATATATATATATATATATATTATATATATATAATATATATATAATATATTATATATATTTACTATTTAATATATATATATTATATAATATTATATATATATTCTTCTTCGTATCTTAGCAACAAAACGATTGATAACTTCTCATTTATTTTATGTAGGTATGATTAACACTCATTAAGTCAGTATGTTAATTTTTTCTCTACTGTAGAATTGAGAGTAATTTTAGCCTATTCAGAGTAAAGAAATATCTATCTATAGACTCTAGAATGCACATTGCTAGTGAGAGAGATGGTAACATCTTTAACAATCCAAATATGTTTGGAAAAAGTTAAGAATTTCATCTTTTTTAGGCACCGTGAACATTTGATGGCAAATTTTTAGGTTCCTATTTTTTCTATTTCTTAACAGCAGATGATGTCACTAACGATGGAGGCTGCAATGCAGTACATCAGCGGTCTCCAAACTTTTTTGATCGCGACCCCAAAGATATTATAGTTTCCTATATTATATAATATAAATATAATATAATATAATATAATATAATATAATATAATATAATATAAGGGCACTGAGCGGCCGGGACGTGAATCCAAACACAGCGAACAATGAGAGAACCTCGCGCCCACGTGATACACGATCATTCATTCACTCGCAAGTAATCGCGAGCCTACTTCTTTGGCGTACCCCCAAGTATCACTTTTCGTACCCCCCGAGGTACGCGTACCCCACTTTGGAGACCACTGCAGTACATAACTGAAGAGTGAAGGAGAACAAAGTTTAAGTCAAAATTAAACTGATAGCAAATTCGCTCGTGATTATATTTCAAAAGATTTGAGGTTTTAAAAAATGTTCGATATCTTTGATCCATCTCAAGCTCCTCTAAAGATTTCCTAAATCGTCACAATCCATCGTAACTGTCCTCTTATACCTTGTTTCGAACATTCGTGTTAGTTTTGCCCATTTTGTCTCTGGAAAAATCTTTTCTATTTTCTTCTATTAAAATAGCGGTCCGCTTTGATCTAAAATAGTGCACAGTTGTTTTCACTGTGCCAACAGAGTTTTAAATGTTTTGTACTCCACGTGAATGTAAGCAGCAATGAACAGAATGAACATACAATGAATGACTCTGGATATTTTCCACAGCTTGAACATCTCTAAAACTTTTATTCCCAAAAATCAGGTTTAATATGGGATCACTGCTGTCTCCGGTTCTAGGTAATCTCTACATGGAGTTGTTTGAAGAGAAGTTCGTACATGTGTCTATGGAACAACCTTTACACCTGGTTTAGATATGTAGTGATATTTTAGCCATCCTACCGGAGGACACGGATGTAGATTTAGAATTAAGGAAATTGAACTCATTCATATCTGACATCACTTTTACAATAGAGAAAGAAAGAGAGGGTTGTCTGCCCTCTTTAGATGCCTTATTGATAAGAGGTAACCATGGCACCACTTACTTTTAAAGTGTTTAGAAAAGACACTAATGTCAACAGTTATGTACATTGGTTTTCTCCCCATTCGTTACAAAGAAGGAAAATTTTAAAGGGCGTTTTTCTTAGATCTCTTAAAATTTGCAGCACACAATATTATGGTGAAGTCACGTACATAAAAAACACGCTTTATAAACTCAGTTATCCTAGGAGAATATTAATTTAGGCTTTGAGCTCCTCAAAGAGAAGTTTCTATTCGGTATTTAAAAATAGAGAGGAACATAAATTTTTTTTTAACATTGGCATTGTCCTGCTGATAATGTGAAAGATTTCTTGCCCTCCAATATTACCTTGATTCAAAGTGTTTCTTCTACATTTGGAAGAGTGCTACATTACAGAGAATAAGAGATGTGACGACACACAAGCAGGCATTTACAAAATGCAGCGGAGGGATTGTGAACTAGCTTATATTGGAGAACCGCCGACTTCCCAAGAAAAATTTCACAACATAAATATGCACAAAGTTCAAGTGACACAAATTCTTCCTTGTACCACCAGGGTCTGAATTAGGGTTGGCAAACGCACCGGTGCGAGTGCGGTGCGGCGCGGTGCGAGCTGTAATGTTGGGGGTGCGGTGAGCGGTGCGAAGATTTTTTTTAGTTACTGGTTGGCGGTGACGGTGCGCCCCGGGTGCGATGCGAAGCTTTTGGTGGGTGCGGTGGCAGCGGGTGGAAGCTTTTTGGTGCGGTGCGGTTTGCGCGGTGCTGGCCTTTCAGATTAATATTTAAAATTCGTATATATATATATATATATATATAATATATAATATATATATTATATATTATTATTACTATATATATATTATATTATATTATATATATATATATTATATATATAGATAAATAATTTATTTTAACTTTTTAAGAAAAAAAAACTGCGTTGGATTAAATATAGCTATCAAAATAATCAACTAAAGGTAGATATAGAAATGTACGTTTCCAAGTGCTCAGACTTTGGAGAAGTAACCATCCTATGGAGTACTTAAGCCTCATGGAGTGGGAAGTCTTTAGGAACATACAAAAGATACTATTGCAGACAGGAAAATTACACATGGAAACTTTTTTCGAACTGCTATGAGAAAACTGGGAAATCAGATAAAAGAAAATGCCATTTAATTTTTTTTTCTAAAATGAATAAAAAAGACCTTTCAATTTAAACGCCGGAACGAATTTGTATATCATGTTACAGAATTTAGACAAGAAAATTAAAAAATGAAAATGAACCAAATTACTAAATCGAAACCAATTCTGATTCAAAAGTGAAAAAAACAGTGATGAATTCCATAAGGAAAAATCAATTGAATCCAGCTATTGTGAAATGGGTGTAAGTGGGAGATTCTGATATGTTCAAATTTGTCGGTAGAAACTCCTGACTTTTTTTTGTAAGTTTTAGCTTATTGAATTATTATTGTGTTTTTCCTTGAGTAAAATTATAATCTATGATTCTTAAAAGTTAAGTTAACTTTATAATATATATATATATATATTAATATTATAATATATTTTTATATATATATATATATATATCTATATATATTATTTATTATACATATAATATTAATATATATATATAATATATATATACTATATATATATATAATTATATTATATATATTATTATATTTACTGACAAACTTACTTACGGCGAGCGGAACGGAGTCAGATTTTTTTCAAAAAAAAAAAAAAAAATTTCACAGTTAGCCTATGATACGTAAATAATGTTCTAGGGGCGAAATGGATTTTTTTTTTAGGTTAGGTTAGTCAGGTTAGGTTAGGTTTAGTTAGGTTGATTTTTGGTTAGGTTAGGTTTTAGTCTTAGTTCGAAAATTTTGGAAAAAAGATTTTTGTTTTTTTAATTACTTAAAACAATATTGAAGTCATCTTTTATTTTATTTTCCTAATCATAGAAAACGTCAGCCGTACAACATCCAAGTAGTATATAATATGGAATTTGAATTACGCAGTAGCCAGTGCCGAGAATAATAATAATATAAATAAATTTATGTATTACTTTACGACCAAATTGCAGTTTCAGTCTCAAATTCTTCTTTTATACCCCAAGGTTTTTTTTGATATAAAGAACGATTTAATATTTTCAGTATTACTGTGGTGGTTAAGTAAGTATTTACCATATTTATATATAAAAATATAATATATATATATTTATATATATAATATATATAATAATATTATATATATATATATATAATATATTATATTATATATATAGTATAATAAGTATATATATATATATATTATATATATATATATTATATATTATATTATATATATATATTATTATGAAGTTAGTACGGACACGGAACGGGACTTCGGATTTTAAAAAAAATAACATATGGGACATATAAATTGTTTTAGGGGTGAATAGAAAAAAAAATCATTTTTATTTCAGGTTAGTTAGGTCGCATTTAAAAAAAAAATTCACAGGTTGATTCTAGGTTAGGTTAGTTAGGTAGGTTACGTCTTCTGTGAAGTTTTTTTTAATCGGACGTTCCTAACTCGAGAATAAAAAAACTACCAAAATTCATTTCAAATCCTAGAAACTTTTTTTATGTACAATGAACGAGTTCCCTGTGAAAAAGATTTTTGAAATCCCGCCGACTTTATCCGTATCCGTTCCCCCGTTATAATAAGTTTTCATATATATATATATATTATATATTAATATATTTATATATATAATATATATATATATATATATATATTATATATATAATATATAATATATATATTATTATTATATATTATATATATTTATTATTTAGGAAACTCTTAAGATATTCTGATCCTGATATCAAGCGCAAACGAAGAGAAATTGCAACTTCATATAATTGTTTGTACGATGAAGTGGACCGACATGAGAGGACAAAAAATTCAGAAAGGTAATGTTTCAAGCTGGCCACGTCCGAAGATGGTAAGTTTATATTCACTTTAATGTAACATTCGATTTATAGACATGCACCAAAAAAATCAAAGTCAGTTTTTAGTCCTAACTTCACACTCAATTGATGATACTTGGAAATTGCGTGTTTTTTTTGTATTCGGCATTCATTCCATGTGATGAATACATCATAAGCCGTAGATAAAATAAGGGCTTATATCAAAGTGTTTTCAAGAACTTAAATTTAGAATGCCTTCCTTTGCTGTTACTTATCATGGAACAAATGTTATTAAAGCTTGTCAGAAAATGCAATATAAAAAAGATTACCTTCATTGCAATATAATAAATTTTGTAATTGATCCCGTTTAATTTTTTTCCAAAAACCAAACAAAAATTCAACATTTATATAATCAAACATTGGTTGATAAAGTTTCGAATTTTGACAACGTTATTCAAAGTGATTTCCCCAATTTTTGGAAATGATAAAGAATCTATAAATCGAAAAAATACTCACATAGTCAAACAAAAATTACGAGAAAGATGTAAAACAATGGAATATATTCATTACATATGATGACGAACTGGTCAGTCAAGCGAGATGTTAGAGAAAAATTGCAAGCTTGAAGGTTAAACTCCTTCCAAAAATAACTGCGGTTATAAAAAAGCAATGAAAAAATAATTTTAGAGGATTTGCAAGATATTCTAGAGACATTTCAATGAGCATCGCTAAATTTTGTGTGGAAGTAAATATCCTACATCTTCGATAATTGGTCCAACTGTTTATGCTATAAACTCTCAGTTATCAGCAATAGAAGATTTGCATGAAGAAACAGAAAAAGAAAAAAATCCATAATGAAGCTAATCAAAAGCCTCTAATCGCGCTACGTTCAAAACCCAATTTGTTTTGTACAATATTTGGAACCAAAAATTTAAGAAAACTATTTTTGGATTCTGATTGGGAATATATTATTAAGGTATAAGAAACTGTTTTTAAAGGAAAATATGAAAATCCGGAACCAGGACGGACGTTATGTAGATCACAACTAAACTCGAAAAGCGATATTAAGACGCATTTCTATTTTCGAATACTTTGGAGCATGATATATTATATTCAAATTCTCGTATATCAATGTTTGACAATTTACTTACAAAGTCTAGCGATATGGTGCGATATAATCATTGGATTATCTATATATAATAAACTCGGAACTTTACAATTAAGAAATATTATCAAAAGGACAAAACTATAAGAACAATTGATCTCGACATTTTAACATTTTGGAAGGAAAAGGAGGCTTTGTTCCAATACTTAGTAAAGTAGCTAAAGTTTTTCTTCTATCCCAGCAACATCGGTTGTAAATGAAAGACTATTCTCAAAGGCCGGCGATCTAATAACCGATCGAAGAACAAGACTTAATTCGAAAAGTGTTTAAAAATTAATATTTATGAATGAAATCTAAATTCCCTCTTATAACTGATCTATCAAAGTCTAAACTTCAAGTATACTATATATAATATCATATATATATATATTTATATATCTATATATATATATAATTATAATATATATATATATATTATATTATATATATATATTATATATATATTTATTATATTATATATATATATATATTTATATATAATATAATATATTATATTAATTATATTATTGTAAAATTGCTGTTTAGTATCTAAAATATCTACAGGATATTATATACTTATTACTTTATATATTATAATATAATATTTATATAATATATATATATTTATATATATTATTATATATATATTATAATATATATTATATATATATAATTATATATATATTATAAATATTATATATATTTAAATAAAAATATATATATTTAGTTAAAAATTGCTGAATTGTTTAATATCTGAAAAATATACAGGCTGATTATATATAGTATTAATATTATATATAATATATTATTGATATATATTATTTATATATATATATATATATATATTAATATATATATATATTTATATATATTATAATATATTTAAGAGTATTATGTGAAATTTTAACTGTTGGTAAGAAGTAATCAATTAAGTGATAAAATCATAATCGATTCTATTGTTATTCTTCTTAATTCTTAAAAACTAACGCTTTGTGTACAGTCCACAGTTGGCTATAGTAAGAAGTTGGCGGTTGCGGTGCGGTGCGCTGTCCCCATCATTGGTGGGTGTGAGCGGTGCTCAAACATGGAATCGGTAGCGGATGGGTGGCGGTGCGGTGCGGTGCTCCAAGTTCAAAACCCGTGGTGGCGGTGCGGGTGCTGGTTGTTGGCGGCATGGGGTAGTTCAGGTGGTGGTCGCCCAACATTGCCTCTAGTCCACTCACCCTAAGGTCTCGAATTATTCAAAACACAATACACACTAAGAAAATTTTAGAATTATTTTTAGAGTGGAGGATTTAATAAAAAAGACTTTTTGGAATCGTTTTTAATTAAAAATATAAATAATTTTTATATTATTAAAATTTTTAAAAATAAATTTAATTTATAATATTTTATATTTAATAATTTTCAAAAGTTTTGTAAATTACAGTGTATTTTATTCTTTGTGATGTTATAAACAATAAATATCTTAGGTTATTTTTTATTATTATTATTATATTACTTATTATTATTTTATATTTTATTAATTTTATTATTATTTATTATTAGTAATATATTATTATTATATTATTATTATTATTATATTATTATTATTATTATATATTTATAATATATATATTATTAATATATTATATATTAATATATAATATATTAATATATAAATTATATATATATATATATATATATATTATATATAATATTATTTTATATATAATATATATATATTATATATATTTATTATATATATTAAAGTATATATATTATAATATATAATTTATTTATCAAAAGGAGGGGCAAAATAAATATGAAGAGCCCACCCAACAATCTAACAAATCTCTCAGGTGAGCGCAGGCGTGGGCTTTAAAGAGAGGAGATTAAATACAGTTGGAAACAGAGAGATGGCATAGGAGTTCCACAGAACAAAAGTGACTGGAAAGAAGGAGGCACCACAACTAACGAGCCTGAGGTTTTCAATACTCACGCAAAATTCATGTGCTACGTGGGCGACGCAGAGGTGGTGGAATGTGAGAGGTCAACTTCCCCGAGCATCTGCCGTTGTAGTACCTATAGAAAAGAAATAGTCACGTCGCTGAGATAGAATATTAGAAGTACAGAGACAGTGAGAAGCCTTATAGGCGTATCGAGACTCTCCCAGTCAACAAAATAGAACAAACACTCAATATGCTCATGCAAATCCACAAAGCACCCAGGGCTTGTCAATCTTACATACTATACCACAAAATCTAACTACCAAAAAAAAAAAACTAAAGCTAAAGTACATGTCAACTACACTACAAGCTTTAATAAGTTTTCACAGTCATAACTTGCAGTTTAGTTTTAATAACTAGCTAAAAACATGCCAATTTGGCATAGTCAAAATATATTATATGATGCCCAAACCACCCATATACCTATCCAATCCACTTTTAAAATGTTGCAAGTGAGTCACACTCAACTACCTCCTGTGGCAAACCATTCCAAAAATTAACAATCCTATTACTTGAAGAATGTTTTCTTTTACTCAAAGATGGCATGCCTTTTTAATTTTCTTCTGCTCCCTTGGTCTCTCGTCCATGGTCTGCTATAAAGTAGATGTAAATATTTTGTAAACTTGTATCATGTCCTCTCATCTAAGAAATCGCCTTTCTACGGAAACATTCCTACCTCGTTCAGCCTCCTCTATACTCTTACCCTACAATCCCGATATAACTTGTTACTGCTCCGTTAACTCCTCCAGCATATCTATGCTTTCTAAATATGGGGCCCTAACCTTTTGCACAATAGCTCTAAAAAATACTGGCCTAACATAGCTATTATACCAGTTGCTTTAAACCTTGGCTTCATTTAAACGACATGATTATTTAGATCTTATATGTTAAATGAAAAACCCAAAAATTTATATTATTATTATCATTATTATTAGTTTATTATTATTTTATTATTATATTTATTATTATTATTTATTATTATTATTATTATATATTATTATTATTATATTCATTATTATTATATTAATTCATATAATTTATATATACTATATATATTATATATTATAATATATTATTATATATATATTATATATTATATATATATATATATATATTTAATATATATATGATTATATATAAATATATATAATATATATATATATATATATATATATATATTATATATTAATATATATTATATATAATTGACTTGTACAAATAGATTCTTATGGTACTCTGTATCCAAGATAGAAACTTCGTGTCTTTGGAGTTATTGACTTATCGTTAGGGGATTTTAATTTAAGGGTTAAATAAGCTTGCTTTTAAAAATGCGTAAAATTAAAATTGGATGGCTCCTAATACGATGAGTTACCGTTTTTGAACCACTATATGAAAATCTAAGTAATGTTCCATTGACTTTAACAATTTGACGTCAGATAAAGCGCTTATTCTTGCGTTCCGTGCTCCTGGAGACTGGCACTTATTGAATTTTGGGATTTGATTTATACTGTCAATTGGTGACTGACCAATCAGGAAACACATATTTTCTGTTTGATGGCTATTGCATTATCATATTAATTAATCATGAATTTGGTAGGTTTAATATTGTGTTTGCTAAATTCAATGTCATGAACATATCCCATCAATGAAATTTTTTGCACATCATAGAAACACCGGATTCCACATAAATAAATGACAAGCACGCAAATTTTATTTTTATGAACATTATGTTTATGAGAACATAAATGATAGAAATCACTCAGATTTTCATGAAACTATAAAGTTTAAAATAAGCAGCTGTAAAGGAATGAAAACGTAAAAAATAATTGAGATGAATCTGAAAAAGTTTCATATATTTATATGTAAAACTATCTTAACTGGCATTGCACGATAAGTGTTATCGAGAAACGAATAAACAAGTTTATCAATAATGTTGAGCAATATTTTATTATCTTTTAAACCACCAACTACACCGGGTTCGGGGTGGTACTCTTCGCATGACCCCTTTAAAGAAACCCTGGGTGTGTTCGTATACAACTGTATCGAGGTTCGATGGATTTTTTATTTATTTTCTGATCAAAAATTTTTTTGGCAAAAAATTTTGAAAATAGGGGCAGTAACCCAACGATAACCATAAATTTGGAATCGACGAGTGCAGTAATACTTGACCTAACCTATTATGTTTGCCGTAAGATTTTCTCTTGTTTTCGGATAAGATTTTTGCACTACAGAAAATATCCCGAGACGTCGCTGTGTCTCGGGCGTTGCCAAACGTACGATGCGTAAAAAAAGTATATTATTAAATAATTACTTTTTGGTATAGTAGAAGCAGGGGGTGTCACCCCCGATTTTTTATGAAAATAGCAGGATATACTCTAAAAAAAAAATAATAATGCCAGAAATAGATAGCGAAAACGAAAATCGGCGGTCTCTTTGGGGAAAAGAAGTTACGTCGTCCCCCGTACAGGGCGGAGAGACCCGACAGTTCATTATCTTTGGCGGTTTAACCTGGGGGGTATTCGATTAGTTAAAAAAAAATTTTGGCAACTCTGGTGCTCCTTCTATTGCAGAAGGTCGTACTCTGGTATGATTTTATTTTAATTTTTAAAAAATAATGAAAAATAATTTTTAAGACTTTTCTATTTTTTTTTATTACATTTCCTGAAATAAAATTGTCCACTGATTACAAAAAAAATGTCATTGTTTTAGTGTGTAGATGTTGTAGTTCTATAATTACACGCCTGTCCTAATGTATAAAGGTCTTATATATATATATATTCATATAATATATGTATATATATATATATTAATATATATTATTATATATATTATATATATACTAATTATATATATTATCTATAATATTATATATATATATTTATATATTAAATATTATTACTTATATATATATATATATATTATATATATATTATATATATATGCACAAGGTTCAGTTTTTATACTTTTGGAAGATCCGTAATACTGGTGAGGTCGGCTCGATATATATATTATATATATATATATATATATATATAGTTATATATTATTAACTATATATATATACTATATATATATATATAATATAATATTATTATATATATACTATATATATATTATATAATATATATATAATTATTATAATATATATATATATATATATATAACTACTATTATAATCATCACCAATAATTTCGCTTCAGTATTTTTTCTTTAGTTTTGTGTGTTAGGTTAGCTTAGGTTTAGGTTAGTTAGTAACCTAACTTACTACCTAACTAAAATTAAAATATAAAGAATACTAACTGAATTAATTGAATGATTTTAGTATTTATATATATATTATATATATATTTAATTATATAATATATTTTATAATATAATTTATATATATAAACTATTCATATATAGTATATATACTATATTAATATATATATATATATATATTTTCGATGCATAGACTCATTACTGAGTTAACTTTGACGACCTTGAGCGACTCGAGGCGACTCACCATATACTGACTTCCCAAAAGTGATCAAAAACTGAACTTTTGCCAATTCTATGATTAACTAAATAGTATATTATTATAATATATTTTATATTGATATTATATATTATATAATATTATATAATATATATATATATATATATATATATATATATATATATATTGATATTTAATATATATATATATATATATATATATTTTTTATATAATATATATAATATAATATATATTTAATATATATATATATTATTAATATATTATATATATATAATATAATATATCTATATATATATATATATATGCAACAAATGAGTTGCAATAACGAGTTAAATATATGTGCACTAGCATGTGTGCCTAAGATCCTGTACACCTGTGTGTAAGGGAAGCGGACATATACTTCCAAAGTGTTACATATGTAATATTATTTAAAACCATTTCAATTTGTTCCCCAAGACCGAGCTTTGTAATGACTGTGTGAACAGAAGTACACCACACACTACACCCCCTGGGGTGGGCACGGGCGTGCTAAAGAGTCAGAGGTTAAGGCATAGATCAGACCGAGGAAGATGCCAAGTAAAATCGTGAGTGAAGCTTGAGTATCCCATAAAGAAGGTGGTTTGAGCCATTCCCTTCTGGTATAAATATGTATTGTATAATCTGATCCAAAGATTAATTTTGCATATTAGTGATTTATTGTGCCAATTATCCCATCATATCATTACAAAAGTATATAATTGTCAATGTCAATCTTATTTTACATGATTTAATAAACATCGAAGAGACAAATCGCTACTTATTTCTACAGATATTTAGGATTGATTGCATGCCATCTAATTAATGGATGCTCGTTAAATTTGGCTTACATTATTTATTATATATATATATATATTCAATTTATATATATTATATATATAT
>JABUQX010044793.1:0-28534 GCA_015478945.1 Trachelipus rathkii
ACCGAGAGATATATATAATACGTACTAGTGTATATATATATATTTAGCTTATATATAATAGTAGAATGATATAGTTAATCTGTATAGTATGGTATAGCGGTTTAGATTAAAATAGTAAGTAGGTGAGAGAGTATAGATAAATTAACTAGTAAGATCTGTTACTTAATAGGGTCATATACATAATAGCGTATATTATAAGCGTTACGCGGATATATAAAATATATATATAATTATTACGTTATGCCTATATATCTATATATATATAATAGCTAATATATAATAATATAGTATTATATCGTAAACCATCAGTTTTAGAGCTAAACGGGTCGTTCAACACTAAACCTAACCAGAACCATGGGTAATTCTGCTTGTTATCATGCATAATGAACGGACTCAAAAGGCTCTGTCGTGCTGCCTTCAGGAATAAGCATATAATTTCAACCCGGAATTCGTGCAGAAGAGAACTTTGATTGCTCGTGACCACTATATAGACTTCTTCTCGCTCTATGAAAGTGGTGTATAGAGATCTTTCTTTGGTTTCTTCTTCTGCCTTGCGTGCGTTTTCCTGCTTCTAGAATATAGCTGTCATAGTAGATCGTGTTCTTTTTGGCCTTCCTGTGCTTCTTTTCTCTGTTAGAAATGTTATACATGCTTTCTTGTTTCTTTCTTGCCTTAGCGGTTCATATGAGGTGTTTTCCTCTGCTGATAGTTATTATGCAATAAAAAGATGTCAACGTCTGAGGCTTATGTCCTTCTTTTCCCGACTGCTGTAAGGATGACAGCTCTCCAAGCTGATCACCAAGACTCCCGTTTATGTCTTTCCGCTAAAAGGACCTCACGCAACCTCTTTTTGCCCGTCGAAGTGCATGTTTACCTCTTAGTTTGCTGCCGCAACTTACGCATTCTATAGGCTATTTCTACTGCCTAGTCCTACAGCTGTTCGCAGCGTTTATGCTATGCCGATATAATATGTTTTACATCTTTCTCTAGAGATACGGAATATTATTCTGTGCTTTACCTCGTCTACCTGAAATTCTCTAGAAGAAACTTCGGTGCTTCCGAGTGCTATCCGAACTTGCAGCTTTGCTTATTCTGAGATGCTTAGTCTGTATCGCTTTATCCTTATCGTGTATATCTTTATCTATCTTTTTCTGACTCGTGTGATGTAGGCTGTTGCATAAGGACACTGCATAGAGTGGCTTATTCGGCGTTCTTTTCTCTTCTCTGAATCTGTTTCTTCTGTGGTCTCTGGTTGTTTCCTTTCGGGTATTGTTGCGTTGAATCTTATTCCTGTGGCGCTTAAAGCATATTGGCTAAATAGCCTTCTTATAATAGAAGCTTGAAAAGGAAAGAGCTTTGATTTTAAGGTAACAATTGCCCTCTTTTCCGGCTGTTAATCAGTTTTCCTCGGTAACTCTGTTTTTTCCGCTTTCGTCTATTACTTTATGGGTAGCAGTATTGTATAGTGTTTGTAGCGACCGGCCACTGCCGGTTCAGCACGTCCTCCTTTATAGAATAGTAATATATAGGTATATGATATATATACTTATATATTTAGTATAATGCTAAGTAATATAGGCAATATTAATGCAAGACTCAATATGATTATATATATGTATATACAAAAAACAAATCATTCTCATTTGTGATTATGTATCATGAATAGCTATAGTTATATAATTATATATGCTATATATATATACGTGTATATAAATATGGGTTGTTTCTCAGGGGTTCTGCTCTGATGTCTATACTCTGCAATTCTACATTTTGATTAAATGATCAGCTTCTCTCTATTATCTTGTCCTCCTACCAATTCAATTTTCCTTTCCTGAACGATTCCGCCCTTCATTATACCTCACTTTCATTAAAAACGTCCCCACCCAAGAGCAATTCATCATTGACAGCTAGATATGAGCAGCCTTGGATAAAAACTATACTTATGAATCATTCTCGATTTCTAATTTTGTTCATTGAGGAAACATACGGGTTATTTTCAATCAGTTATGATCTCAATAAATTCAGCTCTGTCATCTTTATACAGATTTGGATTTTCCATACAACTATGATCATCTTCTAACATAAACCTAACCTAACCTAACCCTAACCTAACCTTAACCTACCTAACGCTAAACCTACCTAGTAGGGTCCTAAACCTATACCTAACCTAACCTAACAACTCTAAACCTTCTTTCTTCCCTTAATAATTCTTGGGTGTTTCTCTTTCTCGTAAAATTCTTAATTTGCATCGAATCAGCAGTGATCTCTTTATCAAATCTATATAAGTGTCTTAAGAGGCTTATAAGTTCTGAGGCACTTCATAAATGTTTTCAGTGCCACACCCATGTTACTATGCTTTTTTGGTATTGGAATAACTTCTTACACATCTGGGTGTTCCACTCACTATGAGCTACTCTCTGAAAAGGTGGATTCTAGGGCTTTTCGTCGAATCAACTCTCCAGCTTTCTCTCATTTTTTATTATGTCTTGTCTCTCTCCTTCTCATCTCTGCTCTCTGATTCCCCTCGTTATCGTATCCATCTCTCTCTCTCGAGCTCATTCTCGTCTCTCTCCGTCTCTGTCCTCTCTCTTCATCTCGTCTTCTCTCTCGTCGTCGTCTCTCTCGCTACCGCGTTCGATATTGTTTTTCGTCACTCCTCTTTAGTTCGAAATCGCTCTTCACACAATATGGCCCGCCGCTTTCCAAACACTTTCCAGTCGCATATGCCCCGTACAGTGGAGAAGGGTGTTCGTTCTAACATCGCCTTGTTCTACACAGTCTTGTCCTTTCTCTGTATCCAACTCTGACCTCAGACTACAAATGTCTGATGATCATCTCTTACAAATCTATGCTGTTCACTGGTATCTTTCTGGAAGGACACACCATCTTTATTTATTTTTTCTAAATTACTATTCGCTTGCACACTTTCAAACACCTGTATCTTAAGGCCGTGTGTAGCTCAGATAGGGCATCGTCTGGCCTTTGTAATTGGCTATTACTTGGAACTTTCCTCAACATTCTGATGGAATTGTACCGCAGTCACCAGTGGGGACGCATTATATACTATATATATATATAATATAAGTATATATGATATATTATTATATAAGTATCACGGTAATAGTAGTAGTTATATAAATATATATAATATAGATAGTAATATATAATATTAGTATGTATAATAATAGTAGTATATAATGGTTGATATACTGATATAACGTATAGTAGCGTCGTATAATATATATATGATAGTATCATATTTATCTAGCTCTGGGATTAGTACATTCTATTGAATTCGTATCCATATCGATGCTTACTATTAGAGATATAATGTGATCTGTACAGGTGGAGTTGTGTTGACAGCAGTGAATATGCTATATATATAGCTATAGTAAATATATATATATAGTTTAACCATGTAAGTATATTATATATATAGACTAACTTATACTTATATTCATTGTTTTTATTGTATGTAGTAGTTTGATTATTTTGCGTCTTAAATACTAAAAAACCGTAATGTACAGTACATGTGCTAATGTGTACAAATACTGTATGAATGTAAAATAATATATATATATATATAGTATATATATATATATATAATATATTCATTGTTTTTCAATAAACATTTTTCAACCTAGCTGCAAGGGATCTTAGTTTAGTACTTCTATGTTGAGTTAGCGAACAAATATTTGCGTCGGGGTCACACGCTGTTAGCTAACTGCAATATATTTCACACCAATGGCAATAAGATTAATGTGTCATGTTCAGCATTTTTCTTGTAATTACTTGATCCATACCTTCTTTGCTTCCTTATTTCGTGTAGGCGCCTTATCTTAAATTTTACATGTTAACTAGCGTCATAGGTGGCAGCTCGGTTATAGATGTGTTAAGTAATATGTCAAATTTTAAAAGTTAACCCTTGATAAATGTTACGTTGCCAAGATCAATAATAATAAATAATACCTTCCAAAATACAGGATGGAATGCAAAGATGAGTCAATTCGGTGAAATTTTCAAGCTCGCCTAGAATATAGCTAAGAGAATGTGCATTAAGACTGCACCGAAAGCTTAATTTCTTTAATCCAGGATGAAGTTTGTGCAAATCAAGCAAACTCTGAAAATTAAGAATACATTTGTTTAAAATCCACGTGTTAAAAATCTATTATATTCCAAAACCAGACTCGTATCAAGTTGGGGCCTATAAATTAAAACAACAATAAAACGAATAAAAACAACCAAAAATTTAGCACACAATGAGTATCAGGGTTCAGAGAAACAGTCTACGTGGGCACAGAACCGCATCTTGAAGACAGTAGGTATACATCATTTGATGATCTCTTTGCAAAAGTTCAGCATATAAGTAAGTGATATTCCTACATATCTCTTTGTCGTTATTACATATTTTTGTGTATCATTCGGTTTATGTTTTTATATCTTTCATGATCTCTATTCTTACTTAACTTCTCTTGTTTTGCCATTATGTCGAGAATATTTTTGCTCAACAAAATTTTTTAAATCTTTTTTCTTCATTTTGGAATAACTCCTTCGAATGATTCTCTAATGACTTCTTGTTGCAGTCACAACAGCTGGCAAGTTTAATTCTTTATCAAATACTATCCTATGCCAACGACTTCAGCCCTTCATTACTCCTTTTATTTTGAAAGACGTCCCACCCAACGGTAAGTGCCTCACTCTTGGGGGAGGGGGCGACTTTGGATTAAGTTACCTCTGACCTTTTTCCAATTTGTAATTGCGATATTGAGAACATGTTTGTTTTCAATGCTTCAAAAACCTAATTTCATCATTTTAATACCAGACATAATCTTCCACATAACAATAAATAACATCATCTTAGAAAACACACAACTCAAACCTTTCATCTGTGTTCTTAATATTCTTGGTGTTTCCTTTTCTCATAATATTAATTGTTACGAACACATTTTTCTCTTTCTAAACGAGTTTCAAAAAGGTTAGGTATTCTGAAGTGTTTTCGGAATTTTTTCACTCCTCCCCAGTTGCTTGCCCTTTACAAGAGTGTCGTTTCCCCTTTGTACAGAGTAGGCCTCATACATACAGCTCTAATTAAAATGGTGGAGTATAAGACTTTTTGTCAATCGAACTTTTCTAGCTCTCATCTCTCTCTCTCTTCCTCTCTCTTTTCTCCAGCCTAACGTGCTCTCTGCTCTCTCTCGAGTCTGTCTCTCTCTGTCTCTCATCACTCTCTCTCTCTCTCTCTTTACTCTCTCTCTCCTGCTCTCACTCTCTCCAAGTCCTCTTTTCTTGCCAATCGTTGTTCACTTGAACGCTTTATACTCATCGGCTATTAATAGCGGAACACTGCCTCTTCTTCTAAAATCTCCAAGTCTCATAAACTCCTCATTTAGAAGGGCTCGTGCTACAGCGATATTTTAAACCAGTCTCATCTTTTCTCTAAATCCAATACACTCTGGTTTCCTTATTGAATCACATAATTCTTATCTTCCCACATGTACTAAACAGCCTGAAAGTCGGAACAAAACGACTTTTATTAAATTTTCCCAGAATTTGTAACGCCGTGTAATCTAGACATGTCGAATCTGTAATTCGTTTCTAACTTGCGGAGATCTTCCCTCAACTCTGGGCAGAAATTTGTTAATAACCTCCACGCTTTGTCCCACAAGGAATATATATTATTATATATATATAATATATATATATAGATATTTATATATATATAGTATAGTATCTTATAGTATATATATATGGATAATATATATATTAGTATATAATATATTATATATATATATGATATAAATATATAGTATGATATATGATATATATATATAGTATATTGTATATATATATATATATATATATATATTATCTAATGATAGTAGTATATATAGTGGATTAGTATATATATGAGATGGTTACAGGAGTATTAAATGCCTGGGGAAAAGTTTAAACTACGAAAGTCACAATAATTTAGTGAACTTTAGGAATCTAGAACGCAGGCTCCCCTTTGAGCCATTCCGCTTCTTTTTAAACATTTAAAAGTTCCTTTTTGTAATAATTCTCGAGATCCAATTGGCGCAGAAACATGTGGCTTAAAAGCTACGAGTCTAATTTGGATCTATCTTGAAAATCACTGATATCAATGCGAAGACTTTTGTAAATCACGTGACATGTTTGTATTATTATTTTATTATTATTATTATTATTGATTATTATTATATTAAATTATATTATTAATTATGGTTAATTATTATTATTATTATGTGTATTATTATGTATTATTATATTTTTATTTTCATTTAATACTCACTAGAGATCTTGAGTTAGATTTTATTTTTATTTTTATTTTTATTTTGTTTTTATAATTTTTTTTATTATTATTATTATTATTATATTAATTATAATTATTATTATTATTATTAATTATTATTTATTATTAATTATTATTATTATAATTATTATTATTATTGATTATTAATTATTATTAATTATTTTTATTAAGTATATTATTAATATTGCTGCATATTAATTTTTTTCAACTATTACATATTATTATTATCTTATAAATGAATTATTATTTATTATTGATTATTATTATTATATATTATTATTATATTATTATTATTATTATTATTATTAATTATTATTATTATTGTTAATTAAAATCATGATTTGGTTGAATATTTTGCTCTATTCATGTACATAATGTAATGTTGAAATGTTTTAGTGGATAACATACTGTTCACTGCTTAAACCCAATCACTTATTTTGTTAAGTATTTTTATATTTATTTTGGGTCGTCAACGGTCACAATCAATACTGTTTGGCAATTTAATGTAAGACAATTGGCATTATCATTAAATGAATTGGTATTATAACTAGTGCTGTTATTCGTCTCTGTATGAATATGCATTCTATCTAACTCTAACGCCATACCTTTTTGCTCCTGTCTGAGACTTAGGATTTAGTTAGGATTTAGTTTCTAACTTCGTTTATGTAATCTAACCTATAACTTATTTCATAATTCCGTCCTGAAGGTGTGGCGCGTGCTGTGCCTACATTAACATAGATACTCCTGTAACACGTCTCGTGAATCTCGGAAATCTCCTAACTTCGATGCTTTGTGGGCTTCAAAAATCTTTCTTCCTTCCTACTACAGATTAATGCTTGGTGCTTCTGCTAATCTGTTCTCCCTAACAAGAACAGATTTTCACTCGTTTTTTGAATATCTTTACTACTTCTCAGAAGACTGTTATATCTTCTCATGCAAATACTGAGGTTCTCTAATTAGGGGATTTCAATGTAACACTCAATACACACTTAAATGGATGGGTTCCTCTCTATACTGATTTAGGGTGGGGAGGAAGGCCGAATCATTCAGTCATTCTTAACGATCTGGAGCAACTAATCAAAAGAACCTACACACATTCCGGATCGTCCTAACCAAAATCTTGAACACAATTGACCTACATGTTTCACTACTGGATCCCTCTCTCATAATACAGCTACCCTTCGTTCCTATTGGTCAAATCTGACCACAACCTTATACTTCTTAACTTTAATACTTTCTCTCCATACAGGCTCCATCTCTGCCCTAGTGGCTTTTTTCTGGCATCTTCTTGATCGCGGGTGTAATTGTGGGGCCTTGCGTCGCTTCTACGCTAACTTATATTGGAATGGAACCTGCTTTTGACTCTGATGGATTCTTGCTTCTGCCACTAGAGGTGGGATGCTGTAATCGTTGGAGCGGGATGAGCAGGTTCATTTCCTTCTTCGACTAAATCTTGTCTCTCATCATATCCATCGGTTGATCGTGCCTGTCTTTTGCCATGTCAGGCCAGAGACTCATGGCGCGTTAATCTGGGGGTGGAAAAATTCTGTTCCTTGTCTCCTATCACTCTTCGCTAATTTCATTCCCTAGCTGATGAAATTCGTTTGCAGGATATCTCTTCGACGAGCAAAGCGGGCTTTCATAAAACGAAAAGTGCGCTAAAACCTCCTCGTTTCTCTATCTTGATGAATGCTTTTGGCCTCCTTGCCAAAAAGACATCTCTAACAACTTCTGAAATCTACCTTTCCTCCTCATTCGTTCTGATGGTCATGGCTCCGTTTGCTAACTCTCCAACTGAAAAAGGCCAATCTCTTCTCTTCCTCCTCCTATTTTCCTCTAACTCCAACCCTGGACGAATTCTGGCATTCCTCCTCCTCCACCTTTCTCCAGCCCTCAAAGGTGTCCTATTCCTTTGCCGTGTGATTACATTTGATCGGGTGCATGGGCTCCTGAGATCTATGCAACGTTAGGAAGGCGTGGGCCGGATGGCATTCCTCTCCCGAGTTTTGAGGGAGTGTGCTTCGCGTGCTGGCCCTTCCCCCTCGTTCAAACCATAATTATTCTCCTACTGTATCAAGTCCACTTTTTACTTTCCTCATGTTGGAAGCACCACATGTCCAACCTATTCCGAAAAAATTAATGCCGGCTCTGGATTGCCTTCTATACTATCCCCTATACTGCTCTCACCTGTATTCTATCTAAGATCTTCTTGAAACCCTTCTTCAACTCCTCACTTCTTAGGACCATCCTGGAATCTCAGTTCTCTTCCTTTCCATCGCCAAGTTATCGGCTTTCGGCGTTCGGGTGCTACTGGTCGGATATACTTTCCTATTTAAGTGATTTATGGTTTTTTCAGCTCTTATGAACTACGGAGACTTGCGTGGGTGGCGCTTGACATTTCCAAAGCATTTGAACCGGGTATGCTACGCGTCACTTGCTCTCTACAAGCCTCCCCTCCTTTGGTTTCTCTCCTTCTCGTTTGCTCTATTATCGTCTATTTTTATTTCAAATCGCTCAAAAATATTCGGCTGTTTGTTGATGGGCGACTTCTCTTCCTTTTCTGTCAATAGTGTGTGTTCCTCAGGTTCTGTCTATCTCCTACTCTATTCTTTACTTTTCATTAATGATTCTTCTCACCTGCACATCTAACTCTATTGCACTCAATATGGGCCTGAGACGTCTCGAACCCTTCATCTTCACTCAAATTTCAAAATTCTGGCTCCAGCTTTTACTATCAGAATTGCCTCTCGTCTTATCTTTTCCGAGATTCTATTTCTCCGCTGATGCTGGATATGAATTTCAGGTGGGTCGTTCTTAACTATTTCCTCCTTCATGGTAGAAAGACTTAAATCTCTTCAAAAATCTTTCTAAGACCCTTTCTAACTTCCTATCTCTTTCGAAGGGGTTCTCTGCTCTCTCCTGTTGACAATATAAACATCCTTGGCCTTAACATCACAATCGAAGAAAAAAGTGTCTTGGAATACTCACGATCATACAACCGTTGCTAAGGCTGGCCTTCAAAGAACTGGGGAGAATCTGTTTCAGACTGCGAGACTTTTTTTTGCCTCTCCACAGTTACTCCAGTTATATCAAGGCCATTATCCTCCCTTGTATGGTACTGCTCTCAGTATCTTGGTGGGGCGCTCGCCAGTTTCTAACCCGGCTTCTGGATAGGGTCGAGTCAAAGGCAAAAAGACTTCTTAAAACTGTCCGTTTCTTTCTATTTCACTTACCCTAAATCTTTGCGGCGCGATGTTGTGGCTTTATCTCTTTCTATAGGTATCCGTATGGCGTCATAATTGCTCGCAGGTAGCTTTCCACTACTCTGCGTGCCACCATCCTTTAAAAACTGGCCTCGTAGCACAAGGGGGTGCCTTTGTCGGCACATGAGTTTTTGTGTTGTATATTAGCAAATCCAAAGACTAGTTCGCTGTTGGTGCCGTCCTTCTTGTCCTGCCACTCTGTTCTGTGGAATTTCTCTCCATCCTTTCTGGTTAAATCTAACTTCAATTTTATCTCCCTCCACCTTACAATCCTATATCTTTTCTCTATCTTGCGTGATTATGCGTTAGTTGATAGTTTGTTGATTTGTATACACCCCCTTCCTTGAATAGGCTTTGCCGAGCGGGGGTGATGTCTGTAAAAAAAAAAAAAAAAAAAAATATATTTATAATGGGTTTCTAAACATTATAATTAAATTATTTTGTCCTCCTTCACTTTTGTTATCTGTATTTATTTTTATCTGTTATTATTATTATTTATTATTTAATATTATTATGTAGTTTAATATCCTTATATTTAAAATATTATTTAATTATTATATTATCTTCTGCATGGTATAATATTAATTATATTTTTAGTAAATATTATTCTATTTAATATTATATGCTTATTATATATATAATAATATACTTATTTTTATATTTATAATTTATTCAACATTATAATAATTTGTAATTAAGTAATTTTGAAAACTAATTAATAATTAGTATTATAAAAATTTGAATTGTATATCTTAAATTACACCCAAACATACGAGATATTTTTTGGTGCATTAAGATGTAATAAATATAAATATATATATAATAATAAATATAAAATAATAATTATAATTGAATAATAATTAAATATAAATAATATTATAATTGAATAAATATATAAAAATAATGTATATTCAAATAAATATATTATTTATATTCATAAATAAAATATTATACCATTCAATAATTATATTATTATTACATCATGCAAGTAACTGTTCTTATTTTTTATATTTTTTTTATTATTTTATTTTACAATAGACCTATACCCTATATAACGCTTCACCGCAACTTATATTATCAGGAGGGTGATGTTAAAATATAACAGACTATTAATATCATAACGCAAATCAACGCGATGAGCTCATCAAGACAGTGGCTTAAAAAGTGTTAAAGGGATTAAAATAGTGGTAAACTAAAACGGAATAATGGAAGATGAATTCCACAATAGTAAAAATACAGATATAGAGGAGCAGCAAGGAGTAGCCCAACGCAAGTCTGGAGTTTGAGCTAAAAACAACACCGAAACTTACTATAATATGATTGACGTATAATACAGACTCACTATTAGCTGGTAGCTATATAATATAAATAGTGAAGAGTGCACGCGAAATCAGGAAAATGACGTTAATCTCGAAGTCAATACGTAATGTAACACTGTGTATATAGAGAGTATTACTATAAGTTTTGGATAAGAAGAATATCAAAATGCATATATCAACATATCTATCATGTGTTGCGTCTACAGGACAAGAAAGGGTAAGCAAGTGAAAGCTTTAATCGAACGATAACAACACGACAAAGTTTATTTAAGAGAGATGTTATTTTTGTCTTTCGCATCAAGACTAGAACGCTAAATAGTTCCCGAGAGAGCCGGAGGCGCGAGACCTGAGAACACAATATCAAACGACGCAGTGACACTCACACGATACAGAATAGGTGTATCGACGGCTTGTATTAGAACTACGGCTGAGAGAGAGCGCAAAATCGTCTCAAACAATTTAAATGTGCTCTATGATCCATTAAGAACGCAGATTATGCCTCATGTTTGTACATCAGCAAAGGTCGGTACTTAGGGCGAACTCGATTCATGTGTAGTTTTCAATTTTGATACAAAGACACTTATTCAAATTTTTTCCTCAATAATTTTAAAATTAAATAGTGCACAAACCAAGGATATTTATATTGTCACAGGAACAGAACGAGAGAACCGTCGACAAGAGAATGATAGAAATATAGACAAGCTGTCTTTACATCGAGAGGAAAGAGGGATAGAACCTATTTTTGATATATGAAAAATTTCTCTATAGGTATAAAAATTTTTTATGCTAACAAATGCTAACACTTGCATTTAAATGTGTGCACATAAGAGTTTTGAGACGACCCCACCCTAAAGTTTCCTAAATCCAGATTATTTTACAGACAACGAGAGATTTATATGAAACACTTTAGTAAAAAAAAAGTTAGAGTAGATTTATACGTGAAAGATTTTTATAAGATTTAAAATGGAATATTTAAAGTATACTTTTTCAAAAGTTAATATAAGCGGACAAGCGGTAAAAAATGAAAATATGTATTAGTAAATGAAATGAAGGTCAGTCCAGTCTGGCTTCAAAATAATTGAAGTATTAGAGATTAGGATTGTCAGGTGGATTATTAAGTAATATATTTTCATATATAAATGACAAGTAGGTAATAAATGATAAGGAGTAGAGAAACAGACCCTGAGAACACCCTAACACTATTCTGACAGGATAAAGGAATAAGATTCAGGTCGGCCCCATCAACAACTAGCCGATATATTGAGTCAGATTTGAAAAGATAAAATACTAAAATAAGTAAGCATATAACGTATTGAAATGTGATAAGGAATAAAACCAAAAGGAAGGGCGATATCTTGGAGAGCAGTTGACGCGTGCCATATCGCGGTCAATGAGCTTGAATAAAAATGTATTAGCTAGTCCAACCTAAGCAAAAATGCGTCTCCCTGATCGTTCTAATAGTGGCGAAAATACTAATTAATAATCGTGGTATTAACTATAAGTATATATATCACACCAGTAGCTCGAAACGCACCGAAAGCCAGTACTGGCGATCGGAAAGAAAAGCATATGAGATTTATCACGATGAGGTCCTATAGAAGTGAGAATGATTGAGATAAGGGTTATCAAAAGAGTAACTGAAAAATGGAATAGCAATTAGTGACATGATGAGAAGTCTAATTGGTAGAGCTAATAGAATAATTTAAACATCATTTTTATAATGCAGCCTAAAAATTATCTTTGAGATACTAACAAAATAATGAGGAGCATGTAGCAAGGCTACCCCACACTACTGAGGAAAAAGTGTTCTGTCTTGACGGAAACTATAGAGAATGTTGCCGGAGGGGAGGGGCAGCTTCGGCAACAACTCCTCAAAAACTCGGGAGGAATGCCATTTCGCCAACGTATTCAACTAAATAACCAAGTTGTCTATTTTAATAACAAGAATAAATACTTTCCACAGGCAAAGACATAAAACAAAATACGCACAAATATGTTCTTGAATACTAGAATCGTGTCCAGGGTTGAAGTATGAGTAAAAAAAGAGTGGTGTACTTGCTTTAACTATTTAATGAATGCAGTTAATTCTCACTATCAGACCAACATGCAAACAACTAGAAAGAAAATAATTATAGAACGAACTGATCACAAAAGAAAGTAGATAAATTTTCTACTTTAATCAGTCAACTGAAGATAGATAATAGAACGAACATAGGGAATGAGAAATTTCTGGTGATAATTGAAGTTAACGAAGCGAGTGAAAGAAAATGATTTTTTATTTTTCAGTATTTGTTTATATATTCTCAAATGGTTAGGTTATGCGTGTTCTCACTTTCGTTTTTAAATTGATACCGCCTTCGTCCCTTTGCTCTTGTTCTTGTATAAAAGAGTTTATTTTCTTCTGGCTAAACGGCTTTTTTCTTTAAGCTTTTAATATTGTTTTATCAACACTTTGCTGTAGAGTTGATAGTTTTTGTTTTTTTTCTTTTTTTTTTTTTTTTTTTTTTTTTTTTTTTTTTTTTTGTTACGGATGTGGAAACCGAATTTTTCCAACCCCTCGTTAAAGGCGCTGCTCTGGCCTGAAAATGGCCAAGAACAGGCATGACGATCGATACCAATTGGATTATGAGGGATGAAAGATTTGGTATAAGAAGTGAACCTGCTCATCTCGTCAACGATTGCAGCTCCCACTTAGTGGCAGAAGCCGAAAGCGCATCAGAGTCAAAGCAGTCATTCCAATTATGATTAGCGTAGAAGCAGGCCCCCAATCACCCGTCAAAGTGGCCAGAAAAACGCATAGGGCTGAGTGGAGCTGTTAGAGAGAAAGTATTAAAAGTTAGAGAGATATAATGTGATGGTCAATTTACAATTCGGAGCGAAGGTAGTGTATTTATAGAGAGAGGACTAGTATGAAACATATGTCAAGGTGGTTCAAGAAGTTTGTTAGGAACTATCCGGAATGTTTGTTGTTGAGCGTTCTTTGATTGAGTTTGCTGCCAATCGTTAAGAATGTTGAATGATCTCGGCCTCCTCCCCACTAATCAGTAATGAAGAGGACCCAACCAATAGTGGTTGGTGTACAATTGAATCCCCTAAAGAGGAGCCTCAGGTATTTGGATAGAAGATATAACAGTCTCGTGAGAGTAGAAAGATATTCAAGAAAGAGTGAAATTCTGTTCTGTTAGGAGAATCAGTAGCAGAAGCACAAGATTATTGTAGTAGGAAGGAGAAAGATTTTGAGCCACAAAGCATCGAGAATTAAGGCAGATTCGAGATTTTCGAAACGTTTTACAGGATAATTAATGTTTACATAGGCACATACTCCACCTGTCAGACGGAAATTATGAAAAAAGTATAGTTTAAATTTTATACTCATTTATTAAATTGTCTAGATGTGTGAATTCTTTATTCTATCCTGTGAGTCTCTTAGAGCAACAGAAAAGTGTTCACGGGTGTTATAGCACACGAAAAACTCCTTAATATTAGCTATAAGCAACCCTAGTGAATAAATAACTATTAAAATAAAGTAAAGTAACACAACCAATATGCGAAAAGCTCCAGTAAAGGCTAAATAAGAACTCTGTCCAGATAGCCCATTTTCATCTCGCCTTTTTGTGCATAAATTATAATACATAGGGTATGATATTTTCATACTCTGTATCTTTTAACTAGGACAACTGACATATAGCCCAAGTTGTGATACGCCCCACTTTCAAAAGACATCGCTCTTTCATTTGGAAGATGATAACTATCAATTCATTTATCACTAATATATTTCTTTTTATATCTTTATATATACATATGTGTAGACTGATAGTTTTTGCGGAAAATAATCTATTGAATCATTGTCTAAGAAGGTTTTACTAAAAGCAGTGAAGTATCTAAGGCTTTCATTCTGCCATCTCTACCAATCACATGATTACTCTAAGAATAAACTTTTATCAATCATGCAAAAGTCAAATATGAATTAGGGGAGACAGGTTAAATGATCTATCATAATAATGAAGATGTTAATTATATATATGTATAATTTTGTTAAATCTATTCCAAAATTATAAGATTTGCACTCACAAATTCATATTGTTACTAAAAGCTACGGCAAGAACTCTTACATTTATCACCCTCCATGCAATAAATCATTATCATTTCTTAGTTAAGAGTAAATAAGAAATCAAGTGTTAAATTTATGGGCCACAGATCCTAACATGAATAAATTGAATGAAGGGATGTACTGATTCGGATATAGATATAAGTGAAAAAAATATAAGTAGGCCTAAGAAATAATAACAGTAAAAAATTAATAATAGTAATTATCTTACACAATTAGCAAATATACTGAATATATTCTAAAATAACTGTTTGACACTACCTATGTTAAGTACAATCATTTATATAATAACATAAATAATGAAACGATATATAAAATTTGACACAAAGATTATGCATTTGAACTGGCACATTTTTCAAATTAAAACAAAAGATGTGAACAATATTAGTAAATTATAATCTAGGTTAATGTGTTATACTCTACTTTGTACTATGAATGATGATACTACAAAATAATATGAACTAATTTAAAAAATATAAAATGAAAAAATCAAAATAATACACAAAATAGTTAAAAAGCATGATGAAACACTGATATTAAATATATTATAGCCATATTTAACATAGATATAGAATACTAAAATAATAACTAAATTTAATTAGTAATAATAATATATTAATGAGGTTTACATAAAAGATTGCTAGACGCTGGATTGGTATTAGTAATCAATATATAAATAAAAGAGTAATAATAAGATAATAATATATATAATACAAAAATGTTATGATCGAGATTTGTACAATTAATGTTAGCACATTTGAGATATTAGTGATTATTCAAGATAGATCCAAATGGACTCGAGGTAAATGGTCTTTTTTCTAAGTACACCATCAAGTTTATTATCTGGCCAATTGTGACAGAATTGAAGAATCTTATAATAAAAAAGTGAATGTTTTTTAAATGTTTTCAAAAGTAAGACGAATGGTCTTCAAAAGGGTCAGTAGCATCTAGTTATAGAATTTAAAGTTCCTAAATTATATTCGTTATTATATTAAAATTTTACCTATTTTTTTTTTATATAACATCTACATTATATATATTATCATATAATATATATATTAAATATATTAATAATTAATTAAATATATTATAATAAATATATAATATATATTAATATATATTAATAATAATATATTAAATATAATATATTTAGTATAATATTATTAATATATTATATTATATTAATATATAATAATATTAATTAATATAATATTATATATATATATATAATATAATATATATTAATATAGTAGATTTATAAGTGTATATATTTATATAGGGTATATAATAATAGAGTATATTAGATATATATATATTATAAATTATATATCCTCTGGTGGGCAAAGGTTGAGGATTTAACAATATATGTTCCAGAGTTTGAGGATAGTTCCCAATAAGAATAACAGTATGTATACAGATCGTAACTATTCAAGTAATACTCAGTGTTAGATTTTGGAAAAATATATAAAATAGAGTATGTAGGTGGAGTTCCAGATCTTATTACAGGTGAGTAGTACGATGAGTGGAAAGACTAAGAAATAAGTGTGGAATTCAAATCTGGCTGTCACGAGTGTATTGGATTAAAGAGAAGATGAAACTGTTTTAAATATCGTGTAGCACGAAGCCCTTCTAAATGGAAGGAGTTATTAGAGACGGAGATTTATAGAAGAGCAGTGTCTCGCTTTAATCGCGATGGTATAATAACAAATGAGTAAGTGACAGCAAACTTCGATTGCAGAATAGAGACTAGAGGCAGATAGTGAGTAGCAGGTAGAGGGAGAGGTATGTAATCGATAGTACCGCGCGGTGAGGTAGCAGCCGGCTTGCCCGTTTTATCCTACATTTTTATTATGGTGTGCGCTTATGTATGGGCTACCCGGGGACTGCTCCGGCCCTAGGCTTCGCCACCTCCCTTTGCCCCTCGTTACTGACTCCTAACAGATCATTGTGTTGATCATTGGTCGCCGAGACCGCCAGTCCTGTTCCCCTGTAAGTATTGAGTGTGGTTAGTTATCATCGACTCTTGTCTTAGCGTTGGTTCGCCACTTCTTCGCGCAATTGTCATCATTTCATACTGCTTCCATGGGTACTACGCCGGTCTATCACTCCGTCTCTATAACGCGCTACGTGGTTGCCCGTTTTCACCCTTGCGTCTGCGGGGTGTTAATTGTTACGTGGCGATAGTTTTATTATCGCTATGCCTCGTTATACTCATCCTACTAGATGTGAGTCTTTACCCTTCGACCCCCTGTTTTTCTTCGTATATGGTTATAGGTACTATGCTTGCTTCTAGCCTTAGCGGTACCTTTTGATAATATAGGCCAAGTATTACGTCAGCCAGCGCATCAACTATGGCCATAGCGACTTATTCTATCTCTACTAGCTTATGGTCCCTGAGCACTAGCTTTTTGACCCCCTAATAGGGGGAGCCCACGCCGCGGTACGTCTTTATATTATTTCTATACTTTCGAAAAGTCAGCAAGGTTATGATAAGTACACCTGGGGTCCATTATAGGGGGTTATTTATTCTTGTTTATTTTTTTTACCATTTGCTATGTACCCTAACATTGCTTCTAGTTTGTATTCTCATCCCCCTTTCCCAGCCGTTTTTCACCCTTTAGGGACGCCTCTCTCTATCCTTCCCTTTACTATAACATCGCCTTCCGCCTTTGTTTGCTCCGTCCTCTCTGTGGCGCTTAACCACATCATGTTGTCCTTCTCTACTATCTCCGACGCTTTAACCCCACTTGCCTTGGCCGCCCATTACTCACATTCTTATTCTAAACTGCCTTCCCAGCAGTCTCTGGATCGCTGCTCCCACCTATTGCCACAGCGTCACCATTCGACACTGGACTCCCCTGCCCTAATTATTAACTTACTCACTATTATTACACTTCTAATTAAGGGAGGTCCTATGGATAAATAGTAAATACGGCTTCTTCATGGACTCACAGTGATATCTTCCTCAGCATTACTGGGTTGAATTAACTATAATTAGAGATCAATAATACAGCAATAAAATTTATTACTTAATTTAAATGGTGTTTAGTATTTAATGTTAATAACATTTTACAATGCATCATAAAATATTTCATAATCATATAATGAGTTACTATATTATATTTTTTCCTTAAATTTAATCATTCCCAATTCTTCATGAAGATTTTTTCTATATTTTAATTTTGGTGTGATGATAAAAGAGGTTACTTGATGCAACGGAATATTTTATATTATTCACTTTGGTATCCACTAATATTCATTATTGAATAACTTTCATTTATTAATCCTTCCAAACAATACATAAAAAACTAGCAAACCTGATTATATTTAATTGTTAAAAATTTTTATTATATATAATTAATCTTCTAATAACATTTTTTATATATATTCATTGTAGTAATGCCAGTAATTCGTCCTCTTTTTCGATAACTCAAATTCACTACTTCTTTCTAAGCATTATGTCCTTAACTTTATGAGTACAAAAATCCTGGTTTAATAGTTATTAAATGTTATTATCTTTATTTCTGAGTAAATAATATTGCTGAATGTAATATTTATCTACTTTCTGAGCTAATATAATTTATTTATTATAATATAATTTATATACTAATAATTTATAAAATAATTAGTCCCCCTGGTTGGGTAAAATTCTAAAATCAAAAGAGTTGAAGACTAAAGCTTCCCAAAAGTATAGCCATTACAGTGCCAAACTGCACCCTGATAGCCCCCCCCCCTGCCCCTGATACACGTGTGTTTGCAAAAGTTGTGCAAGTCGGATAGCATTGAAAAAATACAATAAAGTGAGTGGGGTCCATACCGTGAGTATGGTGCATCAGATGTTTACGTTCGATTTTTGGTGCGAAGAAAAACGTTCAGGCCCTGTTAGACTAACCCCTTTCATGGTAAGGAATGCGATAGGTGGAGGCTGTGGGATTGGGGACTAAAATAGAGTGACAAACAATGCGTGGAGACAGATGCGCGACAGAGTAGAGGAGAAAGGCAGAAGAGAGTAGAAAGAGAGAAGAAGATATAGTAATGAATGAGATAGGTAAGATAGGAAGAATGAGCGGAAGATTAGTGAAGAATAGAAGTTAGATTATCCTAGGAAAAACTAATAGAACCTCTATTCAGGGACCTTATTGATGAGTGGTACCACCAGATTGTATAAATTACTACAAATGACCCAATTAAGATTGGGGTATGAAACATTTAATGTAGCATTCATAAAACTTATAAAGCCTCTTAAGAACTTATTAGATAGAGATCATGATGATTACTGCAATTAAGTTATAACAGAAAAAGAAACACAATAGATATATATAAGTAAAAGAGTAAATATTGAGTTTTATAGGTATTTAGATTAGTATTAAGGTTAAGTTGTATAGGTTGGTAGGTTAGTATGGTTGTTAGGTTATTATGTATAGGTTATAGTGATTATAGTTATATATATATATATATAATATATTTTATATAATATATATAATATACTATATATAATATTTATAATATATAATACTTATATATATTATATATATATTATATTATATATTATTAATATATATATATATATTATATACTTATATATATATATATTATATTATTATATATATATATATATATATATATATTATATATATATATTATAAGCATATAGCACTAAGTGTTGATTGCCCTTTAATAAGTTAACTATTCATTAAAAACTTTTTTAATTAAAACATATTCAAAATATTTATTGCAGAATAATAGCATTAGGATCGTCGAAAAATAACCAGAAGTAACATCCAACTAAAAAAATTTATTTCTTTGCTTAAATATTTCTATATACTGAACTCTTACTCTGAACAAGGTCTGAAAGAAAGAACAGACGAAATAATATGCACGTTTGGGCATTTATTTATTTTTGTTATATATGCATGTTAATAATTAATAAATATTGTTTTTGTGAAACGCTGATTCATCATGTAATTAAAAATGTTTTAAATGCAGAACGAGGAATAATGGAGAAATCAAACCTAAGTATTTTATATGCAATGTTGAGGGGGCTAGTCAGCAATCTATTACTATATATATATATATATATATATATTAATAATATATTTATATATATTATATATATAATAATATATATATATATATATATATATATTATATATATATACATATAATATATATATATATATATATAATATATATATTATATATGAGGACCTTTTTACTTCAACACGACATTTATTATTTTCTGACAAAGTGAATGCATTCGTAACAAAAAAATTCATGCTTTTAATCCTAAATTAAAAAAAAGATAATTTTAAAAAAAAAATATATTCAATCTTAATTAAGTTAATTTTTCTTTACGTTCTTTGGTGAAGTTTAGTTGTTAGAGTGAAAAAGCTAAAATTTACCCTATGAAAGAGAAAATAAGTTATCCAATATTTATATTGGTGAAGCTCGATAAATTTTTTAATTCTTTTCTTTTGTAATTTATTTTTTTATTATTTAAGTTTTTTTAAAAATTTCTTAATTTATTAATCATGTGTCCACACTTGGTGGCTAAAATAATGTTCAACGCACTCCTGCACTTTTTTCAATATTTTAATTATGGTTATTTAATTACTTCTATGGATTTAAAGTTCCACCGAGTTATCATAAGAGAGCGAACAGAGGAAATTTACGATTCGTGAATTTGTGTGCGTACGTCAATTATAACACTTGCTAATTACTAAACACACAGTTAACGCATACAATCATTATTATATCCTACTTGATAATCATAGTAAATTATATAACAACACACTTATGGTGTACCCGTGGCTTATGTGGAGCGTTATGTGTATGGCTTTGGCGTTAGGTACAGGAGACTTAATATTTTAGGTTATGGTTACACGCTCTACGCGCTTTAGGTTAGGGACGCTTGTTTAGGGGTTAGGTTAACGTTAAATTTAGGTTTAGGTAAGATTATCCTCATCCATGGTTCCACGCACTTATGGGTAGGCACATTAGGTTTATACCTGTGTGCATTAGATAAGGAAACAGTTTAAATTCAGTTGTTAAAAAATAAAATTGTTAATTTATTTCAACGAAGGGTTTGGTTATACACAGTTGCGCTGTCCGAAGACTTATATAGATACCTGATCATTGGGACAACACACACTTGACGGTGGAAAATAGATGATAATATTCTTATACAAAATGGTTGACACACAGAAGTACGTGGATCTGTTTTTTTAAATTATAAAGGCTAAAAAACAAAAAATGAAGTTGACAGAAAATTGATTTTGCCAAAAAAATATAAAAAACTCTTCCGAAGTTATTCGTCGGGCGTAAAGAGAATATGAACGGAAGAAAATCTATTTCAAAGAATATTAAAGGATACTTGGTAGCCCATAACCACATATTACAGTATAATAACATATATAGTTATTATGATATAGTATAATATATATATATATATATATATATATATTCTATAGGTATCATATACTATAATATGTATATATATATATATGCCTAGTACCATGAATATAATATATGTATATAATTATATATGTTATGCTACATTATTTAAATAATTAAAATACTATTATATGGTAATAATAAGTGATATAATATATTATATACCAGTGAGTGAGAGTGAGATACATATAGGTATTAGTTTATACCACACCTCACCGTGAGTATATATGTAGTGTTAGTACAGGTGGTACTCAACACGTACTACATATATTATATATCTAGTATATATGAGAGCCTTATTATACCACCTAGGTATTCACTATGAGCTGATAACATAGTATCATTATATTTAATATATATAACTACTATATAATATCCTATTATATATATAGTATATACCTATATATATAATATTATTTTTATAAACAAGGAATTTACACCTCGCGTTTCAATTATAGAAACTTCACACTCTCCATTATACACTTACTTTAATTTAATTAATTTTTTTACTCATACATTTTTATTAATTCACAACTAAGACTTGTAAATTTAACCTAAAAGTTTTATGAACGTTAAAGAAAAACATAAGGATTTATTGATCCATGCCATATCGTCAACTTGGGTTCTACATAGATATTATAACACATTAGTATAAAATTGAATAAAGAAATTACTCCACGTATATATATATATATATAGTATATATAATAATATTATATATATAATATTATTATATATGATTATAGTATATATATAATATAGGACCTTTTTTTAACTTCAATTCACTGACATTTATATTTGCTGACAAATGGAATGCATTTCGAAACTAAAAAATTCAGCTTTAAACTAAATTAAAAAATAAGAGAATACTTTATCGAGAAAAATATATTCTAAGTTTATGTGAAAGTTCAAACAAAAAGTTACATAATTTAAGAAAACAAATTCATTTGGATACATTTATTGATTGAAGAGAAAAAAATTACCTTATAATAATAATTAAAATTGGTAACGTTAAGAATTACGAAATTTGTTTTAAATTCCAGATTATACATTTTAATTAGTACCTTGTAAAATAACTGCCTGACCTGATATTGTCTTTTCCAAACAAATTCCGCATATAATATAATATATATATATATATATATATATAGTATATATATTTTTTATTTTTTTTTATTTACCATCTCTCCATGTAAAGGTTTTTTCACGCCCTGTCAGTTAGACCAGCATTTTTCTTCCTTCTGGCCCAGAAACTCTTTATCCCTAGATCACTCTAGAAAAACTATTTCTCTGAGCAATGGTTTCTGATGCCAATCCTTCGAGTTATACAACTCAGTAGGGGTTTCACCCTTTCATTGTGTGATACTACGCATCTTCTTCCCATTTGGCGATCGAATACTGCGTTTCTCTGCCAGACTCTCCCAGCAAGCAATCTGTTTCTCAGGCTGCTAATAATATTCCAATGCTGGTCTCATGAGTTCCTTCAAGCAAACAAAGAGAGTAAAGGAACCGGGTGCTAAGCTCGCGTCCGCCTCTTAGAACTATGCGAAGAAAAGAAAGTCTTCATATGTGTTCCGATTGTCTCGAATATCCATTCTTCTTACATATTAGACAAATCAAAATACTCCACTTAGATTCTGCAGATTAAAATTATCTATGCTATCACTGTTAAATTTGAAGTTAATCTTTGTTATTAATGATTGGCGAAGAACTAAATATGTTTGATATTTTGCTGCCTCCTACTAAATGAACTTAATTTTTTTAAACTATCATATTTATATATATTTTAAGTGTATCCAAAGAACCTGATATGAAGTTTTGTTGCTCCTTCACTTCTTTAATCATAAAAGAATATCTAATTTTTCTTTGATTAAAAATTTTGAACAAAAATTTTAAATTTCATAAAAAATAATTAAAAATATTTTCTTTCATTATAAATTATTTTTAATATGCTCCAGTGGAATCCTAGCCACAAATACTATATTTTCACACGTTTCACTTCCTTCGAATGTAAAACAATTGCAACAGCTCTCTGTGGAAAACTCTTTTGAAACTTGTTCACTCAATTCTTTGTTCTTCTCCGATCTTCTCATTCTTCTCTCCCCAGCTGTGTCAAACACGTCCAAACTCCGACGTACAGTTAAGGCGATCATATATATATATATATAATATATATATATTATATATATATATATATATTATATATATATATAGAATTATATATATATATATATAAGTATATATATTATATATATTATATATATATAAATATATATATTATAGTATATAAATATTATACTACAACAGCTACCGGGAAAGGAAATACATTGCTGGGATCTGGTCTAATTTTTTGTGCGGAAAAATTGTGATATAATATATATATAATATATAATATTATATATAATATATGTATTATAGATAATATATTATATATATAATATATATTATATAATATAATTTAATATATAATATATAATATATATATATATATATATATATATATATATATATATATATACTATATATAGTAATATATAGTATGTCCTATTATATAATATGTCCTAATATCTACAGGGAAAAATAATACATTTATCGAATCCTGGTAAAATGTTAGGTAGGAAAATGTTAAAATAAAAAAAAAAAAAAAAAAAAAAAATTATTGTTAATTAATTATAGTATTATATATATATAATATATATAATATTATAATAGTATATATTATATATATATACTATATAAATATATATATATATATATATATAATATATTATAGTATATAATATATATATTAATATATATATAATATATTATTATAGTTATAGTATATATATATATATATTAATGGCTTATATGTATTTTCATAACAGCAACAGATAATAATTTTTAAAGATCAGATATCATCAAAAACTATAAGCTACACGGAGAATCAGGAAATACATTGTTTGGAACAATGCTGGTTGCATTTTAGTGCGGAAAATGTAAAAATAAAAAAAAAAAAAAAAAAAAAAAAAAAATAAAAAAAAAAAAAAAAAAAAATCTCTACAAAAACTTACAATTAGCCTACAGGAAAAAGGAATAGTCATTTTTGGAATACCTTGTAAACATATGTTAGCAGAAAGACTGTAGAAAATATAAGAAAATAATATATAATAAGATTAAATAAAACTAAATTTGGCTTATTTATATTTTCGAGCCGGCGGGGGACATAGGATATATATAGTATATATTAGTTTGGTAAAGGTTATTACATCGCCAATTTGTATGGAGGGCTCGGAGCCGACGGGGAACAGCAGGAGGGGACGTTTTCAATACCCCGTAGGTGAGGGCGGAGGAACCCTCGCGACACCAAAATACCAAAGAGCGGGGGTTCCCGGAGACCTCCCCGGAGGGGGGGAATTAGTCCTACCCCGCAGTTCCTCGGAAGGCCGAAGACCCCGACTCCTGCCATTCGGTGCGTGTATATCCCTTGGGGTATTTCTTTATTAACAAAAATAAAAAAAAAGCAAAAAGAAAATATTTTAGTTTTTGAAGATTTTTTTTTTTTTTTTTTTTTTTTTTTTTTTTTTTTGTTGTTTTACATTTCCGTGACTAAAATTGGCACCAGCACAATCTCCAGCAATGTATTTCCTTTTCCCTAGCTATTGTAGTTTTTGAGTATATGAAATAATAAGTATACTTCAGGGTTTTTCGTTGAATGAAAAATACATCTTTCCCTAATATATAAATATATATATATAGTATATTATTAATATATATATAATATTATATATATATATATATATATATATATATAAATATATATATATAAGTATACTATATATATATATGTATAATTATATTATATATTATATATATATTATTATATATATATATATATATATTTATTATATAATTAGTAATTAACTTGATCCCACTCCCTCCCCCAAAAAAAAATAGCCAATTTTTATGTTTAATTTTTTTTTTTTGTTTTTTTTTTTAGCATTTTGCCTAAAACCTAAAATTTTTACTAGGGATTCCAAAAATGTAATTTTTTTTCCCTGTAGCTATTGTAGTTTTCGAGACTTGTATTTTTTTTTTTTTTTTTATTTATTTTTAACAGTTCTCCTTTTTTAAAAATCTTTGTTTACCAGGAATTCCAACACAATGTGATTCCTTTCTCTGTAGCTATTGTATGTTTTGAGATATGGATTTGTGGCTTCTTGCCACTATATAAAGTATATATATATATATATATATATTATATATATAGTATATTATATATGATTTTACTAGTAGTATATATATTATATTATGTAAGTATATATATATGATACTATATATATAGATAATGATATATATATATATACTATATATACTATATATACCTTCGCTTAACGCTAGAAAGTAATATACAATTGATGTATATATGATAGTTAGCTATAGTAACTACTTTCAGGATAGATAAGATCGTAGACGTCTGAGGGTGATAATGATAAGTATGAGGTATATTAGTAGGTATAGGCGGGTTTTAGTATGTATTGATGAAGATAGTATAATATACTAATATATATAATATAGTATCACTAGTCGATAGACTATGAAGTAGGTGTTGTCATGAATGTAGTATAGGTGTTATAATGAGTGTAATTATATATGGATAAAGTAAAGTAAATATAAATGAATAGTATTAAAAAGGGGTCATTCCCCTTACTATCTATTCACCTAAGTTTACATTTATACTTCATTCATCAATTTGCTATGTAATGGGGATAGTATTAGTGAAGGGAACTGGGATAGGGAAAAGAATGAATATTATATATATATCCACATTTATGTGCATATATACTTTATATATATATATATACTATACCTATATATATATATATATATATATATTATATATATATATATATATATATATATATATATATATATATATATATATATATATATATATATATATATATATTTCTCTACTTTATATAAATAGAATATAGATATATACTTATATAGGGAAAAGAATGAATATTATATATATATCCACATTTATGTGCATATATACTTTGCACCCAGTGCTTCATTATATCTTTATTTTCAGGAGAAAAATTAAAAAAAAAAAAATTTCTGTACAGTAATTTTTTTTAAGTGGAAACCATCTTAGAGGAGAGTTTAGTTTTTGTTTTGGCTATTTGAGAAAAAAAAAAATAATAAAGGTAAGAAGGTGCAGGCAGAGGTGAGATTGCACCTAGATGAAAAATGTAATAATGGAAATAGTATAATTAGAGCAGTAATGGATAGACAAATTACAATTGAAATTTTTATGTCTTTTCTTTATCTCCTGAACTACGAGTGATAATCCGGAACTGAAATTCAGGGCAATATCGAAGCAGTAACTCCACAAAAGTGTTGGAGCACAATTTGAAGGAGAGCAACTTTTGAGCATAACCACCCTTCAAGGATGCAATGAAGGGTTAAGACATAAAATAAGAATCATACAATTTTTATTTTTTATATACATATTTGATTTCTTTCTTGGTACCAAAGAGAAACGGGGAAAAAAACATAAATTTCATTTTGTATAAATTATCTTGATTGGTGGTAATAAATTTTTAATAAGGTCCATATTTTTTTTTTGCTAGTGACAAGGCAGCAGCTTGGGGAAGGGAGATACATCGATTTTATATTTGTCATATACTTAAAAATTTATTTATAAAATAAATATATATATATATATATATATATATATATATATATATATATATATATATATATATATATATATATATATATATATATATATATATATATATATATATATATATATATATATATATATATATTACTTTGTTAAATCTCTTTTCTATATTTGCATAAAGTTGTAAGCATTGAAAATAAAAGAAATATATTTTGCCTTAAGTTGAATCCCAAATTACTTGAGGTAGCAAAATAGCAACCATTAGCACGACTCCAGTTCAATAGGAAAGGTAATTGCCAGGTAACAATAACAAGGTAACTCAGAATTGCAAATTTTAAGAGGTCTAACTTAAGGACGGTTTGAAGGCTATAAAAAAAAAAAAAGAGGAGGTTGGGGAGAAATTAAGAAAACTTGAATAGGAATAACTAGGCTATAAGAGAAATAATGGGATAAAAAAACGTAAAAGTAAACGCAGGAGTAATATGGGGAAGCTAATCTAACACTTACCCCAATTGCACGAAGCCATTCTTTTTCTGTAAGACTATCTGTGTAATCAATTTCTTTTCTAGAACGAGCTCTTCTGTCACCTAATTGCTCTTCTTCATCTTCCTCCTCCATTTCCTTTAATAATAATAATAATAATAATAATAATAATAATAATAATAATAATAATAATAATAATAATAATAATAATTAATAATAATAATAATAATAATAATAATAATAATAATAATAATAATAATAATAATAATAATAATAATAATAATAATTATAATATTTTCTTTTTTTATCCTCCCTTTGTTTCCCACTAAATGTGGGGATGAGTGCCTAACTTGCAAGGAAATAGGATAGTTAAGTAGAAGGGCATGACGTAAGTTGAAAGGAAACGAAAGTGGGAGCTCATCACAGTAAAAAAAAAAATCTAGCTTAGGGCTTCACGAGACTGCGACTGCACCTCAATGTAGTATATCTCATCATTGTAGGGTTCATTACCTGGGCCAGGACCACAATCATACCCCCTCACAAAACCACGCCATTCACTCCTATTATACACCTTTTTTTTGGCTCTGCCATACAAACACACTCCTTTTCTTCAGTTCCTTTACTGACTCCATCCACTTTCTTCTGTCTTCAAGTCGGTCAAAACCCAGCACACTCACCACCATACATCCGCTTAACCAACAGACTAGACTATCATCCATCCTTTCCACATGACCGAACCATCTTAATGCGCTCTCATATCTTTCTTCACACTAAACAACTCCCTAACGCGTTCATTCCTAATTTTATCAATTCTTCTCACATCTAACATGATCCTAAGATTTTCCATTTGAAGAGATTGTACCTAAGATCTACACCTCTTATTCCATACCAGTTTCACTACTA
>JABUQX010044794.1:0-17500 GCA_015478945.1 Trachelipus rathkii
TGATACCCACGAATGTGAGAAATGCTGAGGAAATTAACATTGGTTCTTTGTTCTTTTCTTTTCATAGTTTTCTTTGGTTTCAATTCACGAGATGAGTACTCGGAAATAGAAGCAAACATGCGTTTGATAATATCCTGAGAATATCTCTCATTCAACAAATCACTTTTCCCCATTTTGATTAACAGAGAATGTAATTTTTTGAATAAACTCACTAGAACAAATATTAGGATCAACTCCTATCCGTATACACAAATAAGCGGTACAGAGGAACGCTGACTTGTCTATATATAAGAAGAAATGTGAAGAAATTTTTATTTCATTTGATGAAGTCGATTTCTTGAATTTTAATTATTTAAAACAAATAATTTAATGTGTTCATATATACATATATATAATATAATATAATATATGATAATATATATATATATATATATATATATATAAGATTGCGAGTTGTGTAGGGAAAGAGTGTATATTCTATAATCTATATATATAATATATATATATATATCATATATTATATAATAATATTATTATATTTAATATTTATATTTATTTTATATATATAATTTTTATTATAGTATTATATATAGAACATATAATATGCATTGTATAGTAGAGTGCGTGAATGCTCGGGTAGTGCGAGCACTGCACCGTGATATGTACGAGAGAGCGATCATGGGGATTTGGTATAGCGCACACTAGACTATACGCTTGGGATAGTTAGTCTGTCTGGTGTACATGGGGTATGGTGCACACAGTGGCTAGATTACTCTTTATAGATATCGGCTATATATATATATATATATATATATATATAAATATAAAATATATAATATATATATTATAGTACTTGATCATTAGTAATATTTATATATGATATAGTATCTCATACTTATATTAGTTAATATGTATGTAACAGATGCTAGACTTAAATAATTAATAAATTAATACTATTTATAATATTATAATGTATAGTTAGTATTAAGTATTAGAATGCATTCCTAGCAGATTGCTAGTAATACTATAATGTCACAAAATATATAGTATATATATATATGAGAATGAATAAGACGTTAAGGACGCTAAGATAAATTATAATAAATATGCCTCTAGAGAGATTAGTACCAGGCAATTCAGCAGACAGAAATTTTCTAAATATTGTTGTAAGGATATATTATTAGATAAAAATGTATTATTAGCAAAATCTATTGCATAAGCCAAAATGTTTAGATAAATTCCTTCTGGTTGCAGATTCCTTGTTTTAATCTTCTCTAGAGGCATATTCTATCTTTCATATATATATAGTAGTAATAGGTTGTATAGTATATATATTATATACTGATATATAGAAAAATAAATTCAAGTCGATGTACTTAGCCGTAAAATAATTCGATAGTAGAATGGAGGGTTACGTTAATATAATTATATAAATTGGTACAGGTGGTATAGTACCAAAATTATGCGAACCCATGGATATAAGTATAATTAAGCACCTAAAGGGCTATTGTAGGTCTGATGTCTGTTTAGTATAGTATGCGATGTGATATATATATATATAATGATGCAGGGTTAATATGCGGAGGTTACACAAACCCTCTGTATTTCAGATTCCCGATCCATTTTTCTACACACCTCAAGTCTATAGTCATGATGATTCATATATAATCCATTATTTTGCTTATTATATGACAAAGTCTCGTCTCACATAGTTTAAGCAATGTAAAGTTTTTAATTCACATCGTATATTTGTGTCTATCATAATCAATAAGACAAGTGATGTGTTGTGTTGTGTGTGGAGAGATTAGTTTCTGTTTAGTTGTGTAGTTATCTCTTTTTTGAAATAGGTGTTTCGCGGGTGTGAATTTGTGATGGTTAGATCGATGTGCTGGTCGTTGCATGAGATATTTTAGTCATTATGTTTTTTAAAGCTATAAAAAAATAATGAGAGTATAGGAGAAGTAGAATGAGAGACATCACATATCGATGAGAACGTTTTCATAGTGTAGAAGGAAACTAGAAGACTAAGAGATAGTAGGATGTTAAGGACGGGGAGTTGTCGATGCACAAGAGTGGCCAATAGAATATTTGAGTGAGATGCGTGGGGCCCAAATTTGACCCACTGCTTTCATGGAATGATGGAGAGCAAAATGGGCCAAGGCGAAATATCAGGTGGTCAAACAAGGTGAGAGGGGATTAGGCGAAGTACAATAGATGAAGGGAACGCCTAATCGAGAAAACTCCTAACAGAGAACGAGACACATTAGACCATTATCTCGGAGTGAAGGGTGTCCAATTAAGAATTTTGCTCCCAGTGGATATGTGGAATAGGTAAGATGAGGTATTAAATAAATGAGAGCATGAGTTTACATTAGGGTTCATGCAGAAAGTATAGGTATAACCATGGGGTGAAAAGTTTAAGAATGGTATGATACAAATCGCAGTCTTGGAGCAAAGGGCGAAGACAAAAGAGCAAGAGTAAAGTCACACACTTTGAAACCAAAAATATAAGGAGCGTAATGGAGGATGCGACCTAAATGATGAAGTGTTTGCAACAATGAAATTGAACCGTTGTGTAAGCCAAAGAGTTTATGGAGGGTGTTTTCGAAGGTATGTGTGGACAAAGCAATCAGACCCTGGTCGAAAAAATTATTGGGGAGAGTACTCTCAGTAAAAAGGGACAAGGAACAAGATGGAGTCAGTTATGCGAAACGTAAGAAAACTATATGGGAAATTGTAATTGAACGTTTTGTGATGGTATACAGATATGACTGGTCATAATCTCAGAGTTTGAGACAGCACGATATGGCGTCACTTGTGTGAGCGAACGATGTGTTGAAAGGACGTTTGAAGGCCACAAATCCATATATGGAGTGGAGAAGAGATGAGATGAGAGACACAAACTGCAATAGGAATTTCATAGACTTAGAGCTTGACGAGGAGCTGCAACAAAAAAAGATTAGAGAGATGAGCAAGCCTTTGTGAAAAGTAGTGTATAGTAGAGAATCATATAGTGGGTTGTTTTGTTGGACGGTAGGCTTCTAAATGGATAAATAAATAATAATAGATAATGCGATTAGTGAACCGTGTGTTGAGGCAGACATAAAATAAAAGTTGGGAGAGTCCGAAATGTTTAATAGTGAGACGCAGATAGAGGCCATGAAGAGGAGTTGTTCGATAGAATAGGTCAAGGCCCAAAAAGGTAAAGGCCAAAAAGGTCAAGGCCATTCACTGATAATATTTGAATATACGAATACTGACTAAGAGATAGAAGGACAGAATCGAAGTATCAGAAAAGGGTCAGGGAGAAAAGGTCACGACGAGGTTGCGAGTGTTGTCGAGTGGACAGTCGGTTGAGGATAGGGAGAGGAGCACTGACTAGAGCTGGAGGCACGACGTGCGCCCCCGCCCCCCGCCTCCGCCGTCGTCTGACGTAATGCCTCTGTACCCGCGCTGATATTTGGTTCTTGTTGACGAACTGAGAGAAAGCTTGGAAAGGATTGGTGACACGAGATCTAATGAACGAATCAGTGGCAAAACGGAGGGGTTTGTTGAGACATAGAGTATGAAATAGAAGTACAGGTTGGATCAATGGTGGTGAGGAGAGTACGCGCAGAGATCGTGTTGGATGGCTGACCAACCCTCCGCGATCGCAAGCGCGTACGCGTGAGGTCACCATACGCTCCCCCTAGGCCTTAGTCTCTCGACAGCTGCACACCAGAGCGACAACCATCATGCAGAGTATAAGCATATATGAGTGTAGTTAGAGTAAAGTGCTCAGTAGTTGTGAGTAAGTAGCTGTGTAACAAATAAATCTTTCTTAGGGCTATCAGTGGAAAGAGACTAAGTTTTGAGTGGCTAGGTTTCTGCGTGAGTGTGTAGTTATCGGTGTTAATGTAGTATAAATAATGTGTGTGCACCAATTTCTGGTATATTTAGAAAAACTTGGGAGATTCTCTCCCCATAAGCAAAAAGGAAACTGTGTCCACAATTCCTAATTGACACTGTATATATTGAGAGTATTATTAATAAGTTCTTGATATATTGAGACACATTATTTCATGCATATAGTTTGTAGTTTATGCTATATATAGCACGTGCTAACAGCACGTAAATAGCCTTCTGCAACTTTTGTAGGTATTCGTTATTTATCAATATCTCCAACTGATAGTGAGCTTTGTATTACAAGCTAGACACCTATAATATTACGTTTTAACGAGCTGGTTTTTTTTAGTTTAATAATGCTGGTTTTACAATTCTGATTTTTATAGAGCATATACCTATTCTATTAACCCATATTAATGCAAATCCTTTCCCTTAGATATAACAAACTTAATCACGTAGTCTCCGAAATAGGCGAATCTCAAACCAGTATTTGCTTTTTCTTTTTTATAATAACTTTTTACTTTTTTGTGAGTAATATAATAAGTATGATCATATAATTTTTTTTTAAAGCTATTTTTCCTATAACAAGCCACTCTAACAGTCCTTTATATCAGAGCCCTATGATCCGAAATTAAATTCATGAATTTATATATTGGTTGTAATCATCGGCGAGATCAAAAGTCTTATTATATATCATATATATATTTTATACATATATATATATATTATAATACAATATATATATAAATAAATATATAATTAATAATTAACAAAATTTATATTAACTATATTTATATATAATATATTATATATAATATATATTATATTATATATAATTATTATATATAGATAATATAATATATAAAATAATTAACTTTTCACTTATATACTATACTAAATTATATATATAGTATATATATATATATATATTATATATATATATATATATTTATATCGTATATATATATATATATATATATAATATATATATATATATATATTATAGTATATATATATATAATATATTATATATATATATATATATATATATATTTATGATATATATTGACTTGATCTTGTGTACAGAAACATAATATATTCATTGTTGGCATGTATTCTCATACACGGTGCGGAGCGGCAAATTTTTTTTTTCCGGCTCCGACTCATGCTCGCGGTCGGCTGCCGGCATTTTAGAAATACCGCTCCGACTCCGGCTCGGCTCCAGCATTTTAAATTACCCGGTCCGACTCCGGCTCCGGCTCCGGCATTTTAAAAATTTTCGGCTCCGACTCCGGCTCCGACCCCTTGTTATAATACACTCTACATTTACAGTCATGAAATCATTAATTCTGATACAAAATTTTGAGGGTATGATGAAATTAAATGTTTGTTAATTGAAATTTTTTTAAATCAGACTTCATTTCTTAGGAATTTTTTAAACAAAAATGAAAGAATTTTAAGAAAATACAAAAAAGGAATCAGTTTTATTTTCGCTAAATTTTTTAATATAATCCTCTATTAGCTTATTACACTTTTGTAAGCTTATTATATTATTGTTAATTTATTTTTTTCCTAAAAAGAACTAAAATTCCATATTTAGTTTCATTCTGAATAGTTTAAAAATAATTCCTCGTGTGAACTATGAGCCGTGAAACACATATAAATAATTTTTATTCAAAACATATTTGAGAAATGAAATATACATTATTATATATATATTATTATATATATATGTATATATATATATATAATATATATATTATTATATTATATTATATATATATATAATATAGTATATATATATATATATATAGTATATATTATATATATTATATATATAATATATAGATTATATAATTATTATATATATTATATAATATATATATATATATATATATATATATATATATATATATATATATATATATATATATATATATATATATAGTATACATATATATATATATATATATATATAAATATTCCTTTCTTCTAACTTAAATAACTTTCTCTTGAACAGCAAAGACATAGTGTATACTAAATTTATTCAAAAACAATTGTTTCTTAAAAAAGTAAATTAGTAAGCAGCATTTTCACAATCTCCTTAGATCCGTTTTTCTTCTTTTTAAAGCAGAAATAAGCTCTCAACATTCACTTGAGATGGAGGCAAAGCTGTACTTGGCAATGGGCATCTTGCAAAATTGTTAAGATAGCAGTTGATGCTCTTTAACTGATACTTTGATTTCGGTCGATTTTCATTATCATCTACTGACTATGGAATTCTAACTTTTATTTTTCTAGAAGATATTTAGTTTGAATGTCTTTTACTTTTTTTTGTCTTTTTTTTTAGTTTTTCAAGTTGTTTTCTGCATGCTCAATTTTTCCCATTATCTGGCAAATGTGACTTCTTCATCTTCATCTGACAATATTCTACAAGGTATGATTCCTGAAACTGCCGAACCATCTGACTCCGGTCAGATGATCTGTTCGATAGCGATCATCCATTTTAAGGCAGAGTTCACAAAGAACACCTCCTAGCTTTAATATCAGATCTTCAGTTCTGGGAAAGGATCCCGAACGAGGATTGTCGACAAAATATTTTATTTTCAGTTCACATTCTTTCCTTCTTTTCATGGATTTTATTTGTGATTTGCTAAATATCCGTTCTCTATAAAAATTTTCCTGCAGTCAAGTCTTCTGATTGAATATTTTTGTTGTAAAGTATGGGTGTTTTAATAATTCTTCGAGTGTTTCGATTTGTTCCCAACTGACTGTCGGAGAGAGAAAGTTCAGAAGTGGGGGCAGCCATCATACTACTACTATAATCTTTTTGTTGCAGAAGCCTTTAGACTTTAGAGCATAAGACATGTACTTCCCCATCTTGTCTCTTGACCTAAGATTGCCACTTTTGCAGTTTGATTCTTTAGAACTTCTATTAATTTTGGGGTACGTGCTGCTTTTGCTATTTGTCTCGCCCTGCTTATATAAGATTTGCTCTATGAGTATTGTGGAGACATCACGCACTGCTAACTGTAAAGTATGAACTCCACATCTAATGTGCAATGTAACGTTATCGGAACATAGCTTTTCATAGCGTTTTTATCAGTTCATTCGAAAACAACTATTACTTCTTCGTTGGTACAGTAAATAAATCAGTATCAAATTTGCTGTATCCTATATCCTCATGTCAAGATACAGATTTTAAGTATTTTCAATCGTTACTGATCATCTGTTTGACTGGCTATTCCGTAACTAAGCAATTACTTTGTCTCTTGTTATTTTTCGAATTCTTTTTAAGATGTCAGTAACAAAATTCTTGAATATATTCGGCGATAATGTGAGTATTTTTTTTTTTTTATCTGCTACCATTTTAAGAGAATATTGTTTTTATCTTCGTTTCCACATGATATGAAATTATTGACAGAATACTTTAGCTTGCTCATTGTTAAGTATCGTCATTTTTAATGCACAAAGCGTCCCGTTTATGCAATTTTTAAGCTTATTTTTTTTGTTTATCTTTTTTCTTTTACTATTTTATAAATATTTTTCCAGTCTAAGGGACTTCCAGTTTCTAAGCCATGTCTCCACACAGAGCTTTAAATCCTGGTTATGCAACAGAAACTAATTGGGTCACTATCTTATTAACAACCATTATATATCAATTTTTTTTTGATTTTTTTTACATAGACAGAACAAGTTTATGCAACTGAAAAGTTTCCACTTTTAGTCTCATTTTGAAATTAAAGGTTTCTCCTGATTACCGTTAGCTTCACCTTTCTTTTACAATTGCAGAAATGTCTGGATGATAGCGTTTCAAATGTCGCATTTATTTAAAGGATCCAATAGAATGTATTGACCCATAGAGTAACTGGTAGTTATAGTAGAATCTTCTTTGTGGCATGAATCGAACTGACTGTTTCCCCCATCAAACTATGTTAACTATTTCATATTGACAAATGAAAGTATTTTTATCATCAGAGTGAGTAAAATATTCAAATACATGAGGTGTCGATTTGGTTTAGTTGGACATGGTTTCTTTCAGCTCAAAATTGACTTATATTATTAAAAGTTATCTATAGAAGTTCGAACCTTTTTTATTATTGAATAATGGATATAAATAAGCAGATTTCTAGAACATCAGAGAATGATATATATATATATATATATATATATATATATATATATATATAATTACTGTGTACAGAAACAAAATATATATCATTTTTGCATGTATTCTATTATATATATATTAAGTATATATATATTATTAATATATATATAGTATTATATATATATTATATAATGATATATCTATATCAGTATATATATATATATAATATATATATTATATATATATATTATATATATTATATATGATATATATTATATATATATATTATTAGGACGACCTGAAGTAATTAAATTAATAATTACTTAATTGTGTTTGCCGGAGCCGGAGCAGCCTTTTTTTTGCGGCTCCGACTCCGGCTCCGGCTGCCAGGTCCCCTAAAATATTCGACCTCCGACTCCGGCTTCCGGTCTGGCTCCGGCCTCCAGATCTCCAAATATTTCGCCTCCGCTTCCGGCGTGCCGGCTTCCAGTCCCTTCAAAAAGTTGGCTTCCGATTAATAGCTCCACCGCAAACCTTGAGACTCCGCGCTCCGGCTCCCGGCTGCGCGGCTCTCACGGCTACCTCGGCTTCCTCGGCTCCCGCAGGACCCGGTGCTCATAGCAGGTTAATGTAGTCAGAATGTGATGCTGTAAGACATCTTTCAACGCGCAGGTGTGGGTCAATGGAATTGGTTTGACAATAAGTTTTTTTTTTTAACTCTTAGGCTTTTTTCATTCGTTTTTCATTATAGTGGAGTGATCCAGTTTCCTTGTTCGAGCAAGGCTTCAATTTTACTTTACTTGCATTTTGAGAAATAATGAAAATAGGTCCAATGCTTTTGCTCAAAAGGTGTTCTCAGAAAATTTCTAACTAAAAGAAACATGGAAAACTTTCCTATCCATCAATGCGAATTTTGGTTTCATTTTCTCGTTAGAGAACCGGCAACAAATTTCGAACCCTGGATGAGTTTAAGATGAATGTGAATATGATCACAAGGTGGGGGGGGGACGAACCATTGGGCACTGGAGTGCCTTGGGATGTACCTTAACACTCCCTATATGCACAATGGGGGACAATAGTCTCCTCGCTTCGGATGCGCCTATGCGCCTTGCATATATATATAATTATATATTTATATATATATATTATATATATATTATATATATATATATACTCTATAATATATATATATATATATATTATATATATTATATATATATATATATATATATTTGTTACATACCCTTTTGATTAAAGGAGATGGAGCGTCTGTAATCATTATCGCGTAGGTAAAATATGATAACATGAATAAGAATAGCTGAAAATTATTTTTTTCACATATAACCTTTCAATAATTCATTTCCACCACTTATCATACAAACGACTCTAGTTCTATATTCAATTGAAGTTATTTTTCAGTAAGAAGCGGGGGAAGTTGATAAAATATATGAAAACTCTCTGTCATTTAATATGTTGTTGCTTCCTTTGGGATATTTCTTCAACATCTTTTCAAAGAGTTTATCCAAGAAGGCAGTCAAAAATATTGCAAGTCTTATGTAGGAGAAGCAAAGTACCGAGCAAGGAAATAACATCAAAACCAAACTCGTGTCTTCAATTAGCCTTGTTCCCTCAAATGTATTCGAGATGAAGTTTTCTTTATAAAAGAGGGCTATTATCAGCAAATAATTTATTAACCACAAAAGTCTAGCATATGATTTTTCCTTGACAGGCTTTGAACAGAATATTATGTTAAACATGTTAAAGCATTACTTTCTTCCGCATAGTTTTAAAAATAGACCGTGGCTCTGAATCATTATTTAAGTGATAAAAATCTTAACAACAGTTGAGATATTAATAATCAAATGACTCAGTTATGCTGCTGTTGTGTCACTCGAAATTGTTTACCAATAATACTAGTATGAGAGGTATGCTTGTATAGAAATGAAACTAAGTGTATACAAGGTAATCCAAAAAAATTCTACCATTTAAGTCTCTTTCTTTCTCTCCTAAATTAGCAATGGTTTTAATTTCTTCAAGAGAATAAGTGGAGTAGCCAAAAATTTGATAGACAATCTAAAATCAAAAATATATTCATATTTATGAACAACAGATGACTTCATTTTCAGAAAATTGACTTCAAGCTTACAATGTAACAACCAAACCGTTGATAACAATTGGTTCTAACTGATTACTTATTCAGAAGGTTATTTTTTCATTCAAGTTGCATCGATAATTATCTATAATTACTAATAATTACTAGACAATAACACTGATTGCCGCATAAGTTTGGTTAGGTCATATATATATTATATATATATATTATATATAAATATATTATATATATATATATATATATATAATAATATATATATATATATTATATATATATATATATATATATAATATATAGTCTAAATTTTAAAATAAGGGATGAAATTTAAGTCTATTGTTTGTTTCATTTTCATTTTGCCTGTTAATTGAAGGATAGGGGTTTGTTGAAGGGTATTTGTGTGTAACGTCTTTTGTAAAGAATTTATGAATAGCGTGATGTAAGAATATGTTTTAAGTACTTATTATCAGCCTCTGAGTACGTTAAAAGAAAGAAGACGTGTTATTTATTTTTCTAATTTTCAAAGGCGGGGGGGATACTGGGGAAGGCATAGGGTCTCACAACCATAATATTTTGACATATATGTTACATCATACATCACGTCCGTGCACACCGTAGTTTTTGGAAACAAAATTTTTGACCCACCCTAATATATATATATATATATATATATATATTATATATTATATATTATTATATATATATATATATTATATATATATATATATATATATATTATATATACTATATATATAAATAATATATATATATTATATATATATATATAATATATATATATTAGCGCCATGGATTATAATAGAATAAATAAAGAAAAGTTATTTACATACAAATTTTCAAAAATAAGCGAAAAAACGAGCGAGCTTCTTAACATTTATCTTTTTTATAAAATCTAAATAATTATTGGGACCAGTGTTTTTTTGCTGCGGAAATATTTTGAGAATGCAAAGGATTAAATCTTGAGTTCACTAGGGCTCTGCTTGAGGGTATGAAGTTATCGGTGTTAATGTATAGTAGCAAAACTATGATGTGGAACAAGAGATATAGAACTGAGGTGCGGTCTGATCAGATGAATAATCAGATAAATAATAGTTAGAAAAGAGTGGAACCTGTGGAGTGTGAGAAAAAAAAGTTGTGAATAAGGGAATAAATGAGACTACATTAAGATGTTTGTTCATATGGAAAGGATGGATGACAGTCGGTTGGTTAAGTGGATGTATAGAGGTGAGTGTCTATTGAATCGACTGACTGGGAGACCCAAGAAAAAGTGGAATGTGTTGGTAAATGAATGTCTGAAGAAAAGGAATGTGAATTTGGTTCAAGCGAGAAGAATGGTGCATATTAATAGGAGTAAATGAATGAGTTTTGTGAGGGGCCGTGGTTGTGGGTCTGGCCTAGGGGACGAACCCTAACATTAATGAGGTGCCGCAATGGGGGTTTGTCGCAGTAAAGTGAAGCCCTAGGGTGGATTTTGGGCTGCGACGGGCTCTTACTCTTAAGGGTATGAGAGGAGGGTGTGGTAGGGTTTTCCTTTCGACTTTGCGTCATGTTCTTTTACTTTAATATTATGTTTCCGGTGCATGCTGCGCATCCTACCCTTGTCTGGTGTTGATCTGGGGTATGCGCTGTAGTGAAGAGTAAAATAAACTATAGAGTATATATATATATATAATATAACTATATATATATATATATTCTATATATATATAGTAGTATATAATATATATATATATAATAGTATATATATATATATATATATACTATGAAAAAAAGCAGCATTAAGACAATACCTAAAATAACAGGTAGGAAAATAAAATATTTTGGCAAATGTTTTCGAATTACGTCCCTTTTCGAGCGACTATTGTAAAACAATGGAGTTAAATTTGTGGCCAACTGCAATGATATTACTTATTGACTTTTGTGTAATTTGAATTGATGTCCGTTCTTGCAAGTGCCCTACAAAATTAGCAAATGAAAGATGATTAATATAGGGTTGATAGTGCAAGAGCTTCATGAAGAATGGCGAATACCTAATTTCTTGTTCATTATTCTAGTCCAGTCAGGAAATGAAACTTTATTTTTTATTGTTGGCCTGGAAACACATTGTTTTTTAGAGTGTATGTACTCCATCGCAACGTATCTAGATGCTCGAAATTAAGGGAAATTTTTAAAAAAATTTATGCGCCAACAATTTATATATGAATTCCCGTCAGAAAAACGGAGAATAAGAAGATACAAAATAAGATAGTAGAATGTATTATAATATACATTTAATGAAAGCACATAGGAATTGACGGAAACCTATCAAAGTAAAATTATTTTATATTAGTTACAACGAAACTATTATGGGTGAAAAATTATAAATCCATGTCATAGCAGCATTCACAAGAAATCTTGGTGACTATATGAGCACGCTGAAAGTTTATTACTCAAGCATTCAGTAGTACCAAATATATTGAGAAATTTTCCTACGATATTTAGTTTTATCAATGGAAATATCCTGTAAGGCTGAAATTTCCTGCGCAAAGCTGGAAGAATTTCGTCCACATTTGTAATGTCCCAAGTTAATTGATCTTTTATTATAAGAGCCATTGAAAAATTAACCTCAAATGTTTTCGAAGAAGTCTCTTGCATTTGGAGCCTTAAAATTTAAATGACCAAAAATAATGATCTGATATCTTCGTATAAAGTAAAAATAAATCTTAAGAAAATTTAGGAAATAGATTCTTATAAGAAACTCTCAGGCATTTGTATATTAGGCGCTCCATCATCTATGGCTGGTTAACAACTTTGACACTGAATATTTGCTAGAAATTCTTTGTCGTTCTTGTGTAGAAATACTGTACAATTGGTATCTATTCATCATTAGAATACTTGTGCAGAAAAGTTTAAATTTGCAAGATATGATGTCATCACTTGTAGATAACTGTTTAAAATTAAGAGCAGAAAAAACAATTAATCATTTGACAACTACAACTACAACACTGAAACTACAACTACAAGATTGACAACTACAACTATCATCGCTTAAGGAATACTCCTGAGCTAAAATATAAAATGGGCAATATGTAATCCATTCTTTAACTTGTGAAGAGCTTGACTTTTCAGAGGGAAGAATGCTAACTAAAGTGGAGGGCTTAGAGGTCGCCTGGTAAAGGGCGCGGGTTCGATCCCTAGTCCGGACCCTAGTAGAAATTACGTAGAGAAGCTTCCCAGTCCTAGAATTAGGGCAATGCCCGTGAAGGTGAGAACTTTATTAGAGAAAAAGAAAACGAAATTTTTGTAAAAGAAAAATGATTAAACCTGAAGACAGGCTGGGAGCCGGGTATGGCAAGGTTTTGGGGAGCCGGAGTCATAGCCGGGAAGGAGAAATATTTTTTTCCTGTCAAAATAAAGAGTTTCGGAACGTTACAATTTTAAACTTGTGGAGCCGAAGCGCAGTCCAGAGCGGAGCAGAGTCCTTGAGCATCAATAGTTATATATAATTATATATATATTATTATATATATATATATATATATATATTTACTATATATTATATAAATATATTATATATATATATATATATTATATATATATATATATATATATATATATATATATATATATATATTTATTTATTGTAACATACCTTATTTATTAATGAAGACGGAGTATTTGTGATAAAAAATGCGTAGGCAAAATAGGTTATTAAAAGTAAGAATAACTGAAAATTATTTTTCTCGTTCTTTATGAAAAGAAGAAACGAAGTCGCTGTCGTATTCGTAATGGAGGTGACTAACACAGCAGTTATTATATAATTATAATAAGTACCGATGAGTTTCTCGAATTTTCTATGGTTTTTTAACCCTCGATAAATATTTAAAAACACCCTGTCATTTAGCATGACATTGTCTCCTTTGTGACATTCCTTGAACAATTTTTCAAACAGTTTGTCTAAGTAAGAAGTCAAAAATATTGCAAATTTTAAGTAGGAGTACCATAGAACTGAGCATGGAAATAACATAAAAACCAAACTCGTGTCCTCAATTAGTCTTGTTACGTCAAATGTATTTGAGATGAAGTTTTCCTTACAAAAGAGAGCTATTATCAGTGAATAGTTTGCAAACCAAAATGGCCTATACTTAGAGCAATCTTTTTCTAAAGTTTTCTCTGAAGAAATATTATGCTTGGAAGAAATTAATTTAACTTTCTTGCAAAGTTTTAGGAACACAGCGTGCTTCCTTATAACTGCAAAGTAGTAAATATTCTGAAGCATCAGTTGAGAAATAATAATAATTGACTCTGTTATGTTGGCTATTGTTCTCTCCTGATATTTACCAATTAGGTCACCAGAATTGAACAAGGTATGTGGGTTAGTCATTAATTACGGGTGCAATTCAGGTTATAAAAAATCCATCAGAATATGAATAAATAAACGACTGCTAAAAGCAATTAAATAGATCCTTGGGGTCTCTTTTCCTTCTTGGTGTAAATTTTTCTGGTTTAAAAATTCCTCTCCAGGCTGTGCAAATCATATGGAAGAAGCACGTGAAATATAATTTGAGCTTCAATTGAAAGTGGTCTAAGAAATAACATTGCAACCGTCTATAAGCTTATTCAATGGGATTATTTTCTTCACTCCTATAAGTGGATACAATCTCGATAGTGACAATATCTCTTAAAACCTGTAATATACGAGACGAAACGGAATAGGCGATCATAGCTCATACTAATTTTATATGATATTTATCCGACTAGTTTATTCTATAATTGAGTATTTTAATGTGACCTTACTCTGTTATCTATGTAATTACTTCAATAAACAATAAATTTATTTAATACACTCCATCTTTCTAATGCGAGAGTCTGCTTTGCGTTGTATTCAGAGGTCATAGAATAATATTCACATTCTTACTTTGATATATAGTGACAATATAATACCTATCTCTGAGGTCTATATGTTCTTTATATGTAGATATTTAAATATAATATCTATATTTTGTTTACATATCGGTTAGTATGGTATCTATATACCTATGTATACAGTAAGTTTATTTTTTTATTCATTTATATAATACTGTATATCTATTATTACCGGTATTTTTTAACTCCAGGTCCCCCGTATTAAAACGCCTTGGTATTTGCCACTCTTTACAGTGCTCATACTTACTTTATTATTGTTCGGCACTAAATATATAGTAAATACTTACCTATCCATTTGCCCCACCTGCGGCCTTTATGGTTTGTTACTGTTATCTTATTCACCGCCACTTCTCTATGCCCAGGCTTGGGGTACCTGTGTGTCACTATCACTGGAAACAAAAAATGAGTATGTAAGAAGGATCGGCTCAAGTTCGAAAAGTAAGCTCAGCCTTACTTCCCCCTTGTTATTAGGGCCGCTTAAGTAGATCTGCGTCGCAGTCGATGATAAAGTCATAGCCTAGGTGCTTCACGGGACCGCGACGGAACTCTCACTATTCAGGTCTTACTCAATGTAGATGTTTTTCACTCTTGGCTCCAGGTGTCATAACCATTTATCCTTCAGAACAACCCTCCATTCACGTCATTTGTAGTGCCACTTTCTTCTCCTCTCTAAGCACTTCATTCATGGTGCCTCTCCTCCAGGCATCTTTTACTGCACTCAATACACTTTCTCTAGTTACGTGTGACTTCCCAGCACACTCAGCCACGTATATTAGATTGGCGCTTAACGCAACTCGACTTAATCAATCCAATGCTTATATTCCATACACACGAAACCAGTGCTCAACGTTACGTTTCATTTATCTCCTGCATTTTATCTCCTTTCTTCAACCAGACAACTCGGCTAATGCGTATCCATTCCTACATTTACTCAATATTTCTTCTCCACAGTCTACACAGCTCTTCTATAGATTGTCATTCATGAAACACACTTGTTCTTTTGGTCACCATTAAACCTGTTTATTTCAATCCATGTTTCACTCTATTCTCATGTTAACTAATTAAGTGTACTAACATACCCTCATGTATGCACGTTAAGCGCACTCAAAGACTTATTTCACTTTTATCCTCCCTAACGACTTTAATTATGCACCATGCCACCTTCCTACCATTTTACAGCTTTCTCACTACACTCTGCATCATCAGTTTCTTCTTTACCTCCAAACATATATCCTCTAAATATTTATATCCAGACACTTAACTGTTACCAGTTGTCCTACATATCCACGTAACTATCACACCTGAGGACTTGTCCTTCACTTACACAACCATAATCTTTTACTACTTAATTCACGACGTTAACTTTCACACTCTCTATAGCACTTTTATACATCATCCCTGCCGATATATAATCCCTCTACCTAATCCTCTTTCTCAAACTCCTCTTCAGATTTCGCCATACAAAATCAAATATCATTATATATCAAGCATCTCTCTCATATGTATTATCCCCTCCATATGCTTTTTCCATCATTTCTATAATAATCCCTAATCCGATGCTACCTCCACCGTCTTAATTTCTTGTCATACACCCCATCCATGTAAATACAAAAGATTGAATTATAACCGAATAATAAGTACGAGTATCAGAAGTCAGGCAACCCTCCTTGCCTGTCTACCTGGCTCCCTCTAGTTACTATTATTGATACTACGAAACATTGTGGAAGGCCATTTCGCAGCACTGAGATGTATACCAATTGAGATTATTATATAATAATAAATCATTGTGATTAAACTCAGTAGATGTCGATATAACTCATCTGTCTATTTTAAGTGTAGAAAAAGATTATTATTATCTTGATATCGGCTTATATCATCTCTCGAGTCGTATATTACCATATAAATAACTACTCATTTTGCTACCATACTACTATGATCATTACTCACAAGTCACTGTTATTAGGTATAACTCTAATTTTTTTCATTTATATTAATACAAAAATTATTACCTAGTATTTTCTATTTTTTACTAATAAAGGTATCTCACTACTCTACGGAGTCATTGCCACTATTATCTTATGTACTACGGACTTCTCTAGGTATAATTTTACTATAGGTTACTGGATACTAGGTGATCGAACCCGCTGCACCTCTTACCTCCAGCGCAACTCTAGAACGTCCAAATATAGATTACTTATAAGTTTTTATGTGGCAGATAAATTTGTGATTTTTTTATAACTTTTTTTTTCTTATATTAACTAATATAATAATTATTATTATTAATTAAGACGTTGAACGAGAAAAATTTAATAAAAAGTAATTAAAAAACGTTCATTTGCATGAGAAAGAAAACGGAATTTTAATGCTTATTACGTGAAAGAATTTAAGGTTACGTAAAAAATAATGTTTGTGGGTAAAATAAGTTTCGTATTGACCTTTTTTTTCATATATAGATTATGTGTATACATAAC
>JABUQX010044794.1:20000-25000 GCA_015478945.1 Trachelipus rathkii
TTTTACATCATCTTTCTGCCTCAACGATGTTATCTGCTCTCATGTCTCTAACTTGGAATCCTTCGAATTTTCCACCTTGTGTCTTAGGCTGTCTTGCCAATTTAGGACTAAATTTATTTGTTCTGTTTATTTATTGCCTAGCTCTACCGACTGTCAAAACCCTAAGATAGAGAACATTCTCTCTCTCTCTCTCTCTCTCTCTCTCTCTCTCTCTCTCTCTCTCTCTCTCTCCTCCTCTCTCTCTCTCTCTATCATCATAGGTGATTTCATTGTTTACCACAGCCAATGGCTTTTTTCTAGCTCTTAAGATACATCCCATGAACTTGTCTTCCACTTTTCTATCCAGAATAACCTTGAGAAAACAGTGCAATTCTCTACCCGTAACCGTGATTGTCTTATATATGATTTTTCATTAGTACTAATCATTCTATTTACGCTGATAAACTAATTCCCCCTTTTGGGCTCCTCCGACTATCTTCTCTGTGGTGGTCGTACTTTTTTTTATTTCTCTTGGATTGATTACTACTTCAGTAGTGGAGTACATTCCATATTCTTTAGCATTTAGCTTCAACTAAAATTAATAATTGAAACTTTGGTTTAACTCTGTTTGCCACTCTGCGTAATCGTTAAAAACACAGCACAGATGAATTTACCGTAATTAGTAATGGGGTGAAATGCACGGCCAGCCAATCAGAGAGCCTTATTTTTCTGATGTCATTAAGCTCCTCCCCTTTTTATTCCCCCTCAATTTAGGGGTCTTAGAGGCATCATATTCCCACCAAATTTGGTATCCCAACAGCTGGTAGTATCATCTTGCCTGAGCCGCAGTTGAAAGCTGGTACACTCATCCAAGGGGGATGCCGAGCCCCTCCAAGTAGGAAATGGTTGTAGATAGACGAAAAATAAATAGCCGACAGGACTCGGAGGAAAAATTAGAATTAAAGAAGAAAACGGAGTTTGAATTGGCTCATGTGCCGGAGCACTGAGCCGGACCCGGAGCAGAAGGAAATGCATAGAAGCATTAAGAGAAAGAGGATGGAGGAGGATGAAGATGGAATAATGAGTTCTCAATGTGTCGGAAAATGAGTCGAGTGCCGGGTTGGTGCTGGTGTAGGGGGGGTCCTAGTTACTAAACATTACCTTAACAACACAATATTGACGTCAATGTATGTTTACAATAAGGTAGAATCCGATTTTGAGGGTTTCAAAAAACTCTCAAGGGTGTCTGTGAGCCCCCAGGAGGGGGTCCCTAGACGAAAAGCACAGAGTGCCTAGCAGAAGAAAAAATGCGCATGAGTGACCATAAGAAAAAAGATAAATAAACTATGACAATGGAAGATTCCACCCCATATGAGATGGGAACCGAACCTCAAAAATGGGTTTATACCATTAAAATGAAATTTTTAATGTGAATTCAACTATTTAATGTTCATGATGACTCACTATGCAACTCACCAAAATTACTTTCACATAAAATATGAAACTTAGCACAATTATACGGCTACTCTGCCTAACTTAATTTATCCTTACCTAACCGGATTAACACATCAAACCTAACATTTCTAACTTAACCAGCCTTATTTTGGCTGACATACTATCTTGGCTCATATAATTATGTAATTACGGTCTTCTCTCTCTCTCCTTGCTCTCTCTCTCTCTCTCTCTCTCTCTTCTCCTCTCTCTCTCTCTCTCTCTCTTCTCTCTCTCTCTTCTCTCTCTCTCTTCTCTCTCTCCATTTTGTCTCACCTGACACAACTAAATTTTCTTAACTTCTCTTGGCCTATATAAACTAGCGTCACCCGATGCTACTTACATGATCGAGTTTCTTACTGTGCACATGACTGTTTCGACTCTAACATGTACAGACCTTCATTTCTGCAAGTACCTTGTGTTCGTCTGTATGCTATACATAAATTGTTATATTTCTCTTGCGTGAGGAAACATTTACATATTTTGTTTTAATTTTTTATTTTTCATGAAACATGCTCACTTACCAGAAGTTATATCGCATCCAATCTTTCTACCAACTGGTCCCTTATCACTGTACGTCATAATGAATGACGTCACAGCAATAGGGGGTGCTCATTGGTCTTTTGCTTCCAATCACAGGTTACGGAGGGCGATTATATATCATATGAAGAGATATATGTACAAAATCCGTGATTTTAGTTTGTTACTATGCATAGGTGCATAAAGATAGCTCTCAATGGTTGATGAAAGGCTAGTGATATTTCATATGTTTCTTGTTAATTGAAAACTTTGTTTTCCTTCCCTTTTTTTCGTATATATATATATATATATATATATATATATTTGATATATATTAATATAATATATATATTATATATATATATATATATATATATATATATATATATAATATATATATAATATATATATATTATATATATATATGTATATCATATATATATATATATATTATATATATATAATTAGTATATATATATATATATGTTTTTTATATATTTTTTTTTGTATCATATATATATATATATATATATATATATATATATATTTCTTGCAGCAGTTGTTTTTGTTATCTACACACACATACGCGCGCACACCTACATTAATTAAAGAGACACTTTACTTAAAACACACTTATCTAAGCAAACCTACTCTAACTACTGGCATCACATGACTGTTATTTCCTCATCTACGTCATGCACCTATTGTTCTGTTTTATTAACGTCGAACGCCAACATTTTATTTTCCACTAAATATTCAAATCTCATTTCTTTTGTATACGTTAACTAATAGTACTATAAATCATTTAAAAATTTAGGTGGTTCTGTTTAAGGCTCATCATTGTATTTTGTAGTTATTATTATATTGGGCTTTAAGTTTTTATCGATTTCATACGTTTTAAATTTTTGCATTCTGCTGTTTTGTCAGTTTTTCATTATTTCATCGTTTATTTGTTAAGATTTATTGTTTTTTAAAGTTTCATTATATCAGTTTAATTTTTATTTTGTAATGTTTTTATTTTTTTATAAGTTTATTTTACATTTGTACTTTTCAAAGAGCTAGTCCCTATTTAAAAGGTTTTAATATAAAAAGAAGTTGAATCTTGTTCATGGTACTTCAAAACTTTTTATTTATATAAAGTTTTATTTCCTTTACTCAATTTTAGAGGCACTATTGTTTCAGACTAAAAATTTTATAATTTTTTTTAATTAGAAAATATGCACTTTATTGACTCACCTTGGAAGCAATAAACGCAAGTCAGCCAAACACCATAGCCCCCACTGTTCATCCATGCCATGTCATGTCATGCCAATGCCAGCCATGCTCTATTTTACTTACTGCTTACATCATTTGATACATGTATTTGCAAACATAAAATAAAAAATAAGATCTTTGTTATTAACATAACCATCAAAAATGTTCTTTGTGTAAACATAGCAATATAATTTATTTAAAACATAAAATGTTTCTACTAAATCTTTTATTCTTTTTTAATTCTTTTTATTCTTATATTAAAAACTATAAGTTGATCGAAATAGGATCAATAAATTAAGAATTTTATTATCATCAACCCCTTTCCATTTTCGATCATTATCAAATGATTAAAGTTATATTTTAAAGTATGTAAATTTAAACCGTTCCTAAAGAGGTGATTAAGATATAACTTTAAATCATCTGATAAAAGTGATTAAAGTCATATTTTAAGTATCAATTTGTATAAACAGACACCGTTCTTCTGAACTCTCCAGCCGCTACCACTCCCTCTGAGGAGATTCGTGAGTCATGTCCTCTCTCCCTAACAAGACTCATGCTTGGGGTTACAAAGGGACAAGGTTTTTGCTTTTTTCATTTCCATAACATCTCGTAGTAAAATCCAAAATATAAATCTTATTGAAGCTCTAACTAACCTACAAACCAGCCTGGAATAATCAACATCTTTAACTGATACACTGTACTGAACTAATTTACATAACACGTGTCATAACCTAGTAAACCCGATAAAACAAGTCAGCTATATATTTTGTTTATAACATTAATTTTTGAAAAAATATTAACACAAACTTAACTTAATAATTGATTTCACGTAACCTTCTGACCAATAACCTTGTTTTCTTTATTTTTTCAGATATTAAATAAATAATTCTGAGTAATTTACATTCTTGCACGAAGGCGCCCTACAGGTCCACATTGCGAATCGACTTTGTGACAGCGTATAATTTTGTAGTAAACGCATTGAAATAAATTTAGATTAACCATACACAACCTTTATTTTGACATTAATACACCTTTTTTCAGATTCTAAAAAAAAATTAATTCATTTTTGACAAGATCGAACTGGCAAAACAAACAGCGATTTAACATTTTTACAAACCTGATCATATTTCCAACAAAAGCTCGTTAAAAAACGTTATTTAGCAGCATATTATAGGAAACAAAATGTATCTTCAACAATAGCTACCTCTTTTCCTGCTTTTCCCAACTCCGGTGGAATTTAATAGGGGTCTGGCCATTGCCCACCGGAAGAGACAAAAAAGATGTATCTTCAACTACAACTTCCAACGGCATCTGTGCTGACCCCAAAGAAGATTTTTTTTGATACACTAGTGTATTAGCACACACATCCATCAAAGGTTTCAGAAATTTAAAATTCGTTCCAATTCGAGAATAGAAAGGTTATACGGTAAGATTACATTACAGTTTGTGAGTATACATATCACTGGTAGCTATAGATAATTTTTTTCAAAGAAAAAATAAGATTTTTATCATGTGCTCCAAGTTGAAACCTAAATATGTTACAATGACATAAATATCGAATAAAACATACGAAGAGCAAACACACGGAGGAATGGAATTTGAAACCGTAATTTTGGCAAGGTTTCTTGCAAGAGCGTCTATGACGTTCAGGCGATGCTCGAAATGGTTTCCTAGTGCAGTAACTCAAGCCTCATATCGAGCACGCTTCAGAATTCAAGGTGAATTCCTTATAGCATGAAAACCTTTGAATATATGAT
>JABUQX010044794.1:27500-34850 GCA_015478945.1 Trachelipus rathkii
TGCTGATCAGAAGTTGAGGGAAGAAGAGCAGAGAGCGGAGAAATATAACATAAAGCCAAACTTTCATGTCTTTCAATTGATATCTTGCCTACGTCGAATGTATTTGAGAATGAAGTTTCCTACAAAAGAGAGCTATTTCCAGGTTAAAATAATTTATCAGCCAAATACCATTCTTGCGCGCTGCTTTCTCAATGGGCGGCTTGTGGGAAATATTGTATGCTTAGCCCATAGTCAGTTTAACCCTTTTCTCAAAGTTTCAGGAACAGAGCGTTCAATTTGTGGTTAAATGTAGTATTAAAATATTTTGAAATGAGTGCACAGCAATATAGTAATTTTTTATTCTCTTATATTCCTATTTGAACAATTCTCAGTGGTAGACCTAACTTAGGAAAGATAGTTGATATAAATGTTACAAATTTTAATTGGGCCCAATAATTTTCTGAAATAATTAGGACTATTCCAGTTTAAAATAAAATATTCATTTAGCATATTATGTCTTGTTCGAGAATATGCCTATAAGTTGTAATATTGAAATATGAAATAGCAATTCAGTTCAATGGCCCATGGTGAAAAGATGGACAATGACAAATTATGAATTAGATAGAAAAAATATAAAATGTCAAGTCTTGTTCAGTCAAATGTATAACCAAAGATAAATAATGTATGATGATAAAATCTTTTCTCCTCTTCTAAGTGACAAGTATGCTAAAAATATTCACTATTCTTTATAGTTTTTTTTATTAAGCACTTTATATTAGAATGATTCTTTTTATGCATAAGTACAGTAACAATAAAAGGATCTGTTAATTATGTTCAAACAATGTGGAAAGGGAGAACGGAAGGAAAAAAACATATGTTATATAAAAAATTCATTGAAAACTATAATCAACAACAATGTTATCCCCTTCTTATTGACCGCCACCGCCTTTTTATCCAACATAGACCCTAAATATTTAAACTCGGATACTTGTTCCAATTGCTCATTATTAAACACTTCACAACGCGGACTCTCTTCACTCACTACCATCACCCTACTCTTATCTACATTTACTTTCAAATCCTTCCTTTCATAAATTCTACCAAACCCGTCTACCAATCCTTTCAAACTTTCTTCAGATTCACCTCACAAAACTAAATCATCTTCGTACAATAAGCAGATCACCCTTCACTATTCTCCATTAGTTTAACACCTTCCCCTACTACACCTACCTCTAATATCACCCCATCCATTTACAAACTAAATAGCTAAGGAGAAATAACATATCCCTGCCTCACTCCACTATTAATATTAAACTATTTAGTCTCAACTCTATTTATCGTACACACGTTTCTCTATCAACACACACATACCTTTGATTCCATTCAGAAGCCTATCACTAACACCTACCACAGAGCTTCTATCCTGTTACACACCTGTTGCAAATCCATAAAGCCTAAATACAATTTATTTTTCTCTCATTTTCTCAGACACTTGTTTCAATGTGCAGTTTTGATCTACGCATCCTCTACCACTTCTAAATGCACCTTGTTCTTCGTCGATCAGTCTCTCAGTGACTGGATGTACTCTTTGAATTAAATACCAGCATATATCTTCTTACAACATTCAATAAACTAATTCCCCTATAGTTCCTACAGTTCCCTTAATCTACCTTACCCTAATATAAGCATACTTTTACTGTTCTCATCCATTGTTTTGGAACTATACCTTCTATACACGCTTTGTTACACAACTTCCATATCCAGTCAATCACAATCTCTCCTTCGTTCTTGATCATATCACCATTAATTCCATCTACACCTCCAGATTTACCATTCTTCAACTTTCTCACTCTACCTATCACCTCCTCCCTACTAATTATCTCCTCCCCAAAATACCTATTTCTTTTTACACCATCAAACTGATATACATTACATTCACTGTTATCTCTTCATTACTGCCAATGTTGTGCAGATTTTCCAAGTGTTTCCCCCCACACACTCCTCACATCCTTTTCATCAGTCACGAAGGTACCATCCCCATTTATTATTCTACCTTACTCTCATTCTTTACCTTTTTCATTTCCTTCCAAAAGAGCTTACTATTCTCTTATGAGTCCCCATTCATCCTCCTTCCAAACTCATTTTACCTCTTGCGTATGCATGTTTTAGTCTTCCTTTTTTCCTCCTTATATGTATTTCCATACACCTTTCTTTCGAAACCTCATCATTGGTTTTTAGCACATTCAATCACCCTTCTTTCTTTCTTACTTTTAGCTCTTTGATCACCTTTTTATTTCACCACTCACTATTCACATTTTTACTTTCCACTTTAGCACAGCCACATACTTTTTTTTGCACTACTAACAAAGGCCTCCTTTATTTGCATTCAAGTCTCCCAAAACAATCAATCTGAAGCCTCTACTCACCCCGTCCAAAACATCATTCAGATTATCCCAGAAAGTCACATTCTCCTCAACATCACAATCAGATGGACCATATGTTACAGCCACACATACCTTGACCTTCCCAAGCTTTTATATTTAACCATTAGGGTTCTAGTACTTGCACAAACAAAATCTACCATAGCTCTTTGCCAATAGTCGCTCATCAGAATCGTAACTCCTTCTCTCCCCCCTTCTCATTCCTCTCCACTTCGGCACACACACTCATTTCACCCCACACCAATCTTCTTCACCACTACCTTTCATGTTTGTTTCCGTCACACCAAGTAAATCAAATTTGCCCTTTCTAAATACATTCATTACCTCTCTCCTCTTCTTCCTCACCATTAATTCCTCTAACATTCCATGTACCTAGATGATTATTTATCTATTTTAGCTTTAAATTTATTTTACTTATCTGGAATAGATCCTTCTCTTCTCTTCCCATCTTTCATGACTAGCTTTTGCTCCATTTTTTCCACTCGTAGAGTAAACGGCTTCTTTAATTTCATTAATAATCCCATGTTTTTAAAATTTTCAGAGTATCGATAAATATAACTTGTCAGGTTCACTTTGATATATAATATATAACTAATTTGTGCTTCAAATTCAGCAAATCAAATATTTTCAGAATTTCCAATTATGAAATTGTTTCAAATTTAAAGGTTGCCAGACAGATGAAGTTTCTAGAAAAATGGAATTACCGAGTCTGTTTCCATTTACATGGCAACCTTTGAATTTTCAAGATTAATATCAAAATTCACCTTTTAAATGTTTATTAATAGACATTATCTGCAAAAATAAATTAAAAAATAAATTAAAATGCAATAATGATAAGGTAAAAGATATCTTTCTAATATGTAAATATTTTCGAACTAAGAAAAGGAAAAAACTTTCCAAAGACCATGATGTGATTTTATGATTTGATTTCTTTTAAAGAAAAAAGGTTTTTATTTTAATAATCCTAGTATGATCTTCAAAATGTCTTCTTGCTATTTCAAGTAGAAGTTATTATTTGGTTTGGTCGTCTTTTTACATTTTTTTCGTGCGTATTAAATTTCTTATATTTGTGAAAGAGCATATTACTACGTTGCTGATTAAATTAACCAAGTTTTTCACATATATATAATTTTTAATATATTATGTAGGAAAGTTTTAATTCTTTATTATTATTTCTGTTTACTTAAATAACTCGTATCAGTAAGTTAGTTATTATTATTATTATTATTATTATTATTATTATTATTATTATTATTATTATTATTATTATTATTATTATTATTATTATTATTATTATTATTTTATTTATTTATTTTTTGCCTTTGGCGGCTATAATATAATTGTATGTTATATAAAAGCTATTCTCTGATTTTGATGAGTAGTCTTCAGTTCACTGGATTCTTAACTCGTTGAAAGAGCGAGGAATTGATGTATATAGTTCCACTATTTCAGCAGAGTAAATTTCTAATTCTACAAATAAGCAATCATTACTGCATTAAGAAACTTCAGGGAAATGTAAATAAAATCTAAAAAGGAAATTCGTCTCTACTATAATTCTAATTTTCAACAATATTAACTTCGTAATAAAATTGCCAAATTTCATGTTTTCTTTGCACTTTTTATATTCTTTCTCTTTCAGTTAAATGATTGTTGTGTTGAAGTTCTTGTCACCAATTTTAAAGATACAATACTTGCAGAATGTCTTCAGATGATTCGCAACAATGAAACTGAAAGTAGGGAAAAATTATTTATTATTATTGTTATTATTATTATTATTATTATTATTATTATTATTATTATTATTATTATTATTATTTTATTTTATTATTATTATTATTATTATTATTTTATTTTCTTTCAAAAAATATTTATGGTTGTTATTATTATATTATTTTTATTATTATTATTATTATTATATCCTCACGAAGGTGGCCTCGTTGCCGTCGAGAGGGGGCACAGACACTTTTGTGTCTGCGAAGTGCCACTTTCTTTCTTTTTGTTATATTTTGTTCTTGTTTACTCCCTTCCCTTATTATTATTATTATTATTATTATTATTATTATTATTATTATTATTATTATTATTATTATTATTATTATTATTATTATTATTATTATTTTCGCTATTATTTTTATTATCTTCGCTATTGTTTTTATTCTTATTATTTTTATTATTATTTTTATTATTATTGTTCTTTTTTTCACTTTTCTCTTACCCCTCCCTTCCTCTGTTTATGTCCCTTCTCCCCCGTTTTCTGTACGTACTACCCTACGTATCCCTGATCTCTCTCTTCTGAGAGTCTCCCCATTCCCCTGCTTCCTGGTGGCTACCGGGCTTTTGTCTCTGTGTGTGTCATGGGCCCATCTTGCCTTCCTTCCTACGTGGGTGAGGGTACAGGTTAAAAACCGGTTTTTCTTGCCTTTCTCCGGGCCGCCTATTGCTAGGAGTCCTCGAACCTTGCCCTAACTGTGAAGGAGGCTGGTCCTGCACTTAGGCGCATAATCTTGGGCTTTGCGTCTTATCCGTGGGGTGCACGGCTTTTATTTTCCATCTTTGGGACTGGACGCGGAGTTCCGGGGGGCTTTCCCGAGGCCTCACCCATAGCCTACCCTACGGGGTAGGGTTTCAGGGGGGGGAGGTGTTATGCTCTGGGCCTGTGGTGGGCGCGGTTACTGCGGTTACGCTCCCGGGATTTATGTTTCTATTCATCATTCGTGTTATTGAATTTGTGTTCATTTATTGCGGTGCAGCTGTCTTGCAGGAGTATTTTTCATGGGAAAAAAGTTTTAACGTTTTCCAGAAAGGCGGCAATCACCATCTGGCGGGTCCCCAACCCGTCCTCTCCCTGGCCGTTCCCAGGCCTGCGACCAGCAGGTGCTTTGATGCTTTTGTTGATGAAATGGTTGGTACTCCACCACCCATCCCCATCGCCCTCAATTCCGTTCCCGTTTCAGGGATTGCCCCGTCTAGACCAGGTGCGGCTGTTGTGACCTCTCAGAATACCCTTGTCTCTACATCTTTACGTTTGCCATCCCAAGAGCCCGTTCCATTCCTAAACGCCAGATTAAACCAACTACGACGATCGCTTTCTTCGACCCCCTCCAGGGGTCCCTGGTCCTTGATTCCCGCTTTATTTTGGCCGATATAGTCATCTGATCCACTGGTTCTGTGAGCCAGCTTATCACTGCAGATGCTTTTGGAAGTTTGTAACTAAACTAATGAGCCATAAATACATAATGAGGAACTGGTTATCTTGGTTCCAAATTTGCCTCTCATTGCAGAGCAACGTATTGTCTTCCCATCACATCTGAGGAAGATTCCCATCATTTCTAAACCTATTTGATGCGTCAGAGGTACCATATATGCTGGAAGGTTCTGTTCCGGTGCTTCGATTGGCATCTTACTCATTCAGGCTCACCACGTCCCTATCACCGACGTTTATCGGTTCCCTCCACGTAAGGAGAACCCCTCAACGACAACCCTCGTCTGTTACTTGCCTTTGTTCTTTTTCCCTCCATCAATTAATAACTTGGTTTTACCATGGATAAGTTTGAAGAAGTAAAAGCTTGAGAGGATGTTCATGTTTGGGAGAAGGTAACACTGCTGTGAAACCTTCAAAAAGAAATACGGGGAAAGAATGCGTAAGAACCAAGAAGTGTGAAAAAAAAGATCTCATGGTGTCTGTTTTGCAAAGGGCCACATCAGCCTCAGTTCTGCCTTACGCCTTGGAGGAAATCCTGGAGCAGTGCGCTATTCATTAGTATGACCGTCATTGAATTCTATGCGACGGAAGCTGGCTCATCTTCTCTTTCTTATTCTGGCAACGTCACTCTCCATCTGCCGTTTGCTTCTCACTTTAACTATATTTTACATGCGTTGTGTCCCGGAACTTGTTCCGCTTTCACGTTCGACCGTTCGGCCTTCCGTGCCGGTTACCGGATCACCTGTTTCAGTGGTTCCTGTGGCTCTGGACAATTGTCCTCCCAACTCTCCTGAAATGGTCCGCCGGACCACTCGTCGTTCTTCGCCCTCTCATGCTCCTCTCCTTGTAGAGGTCCATGCAGCTCCCAAGGGGTTATCTGATTTTGCGACATGTTCCGCTTTTGAGGTCGATAGCAAACGTCCATATGCCTCGTCGGAGCATACCTGTACCGTCTCCCGGAAACGCCCTGCTTCTGTTTCACCGTTTAAACACCAAGTCCCTCTTAACGGTTGCGAGAGTCCGTCCAAGGGCGGATCTTCCCAGGACAGACATCCGTACTCGCTTGCTTATCGGGCCGCGGACTTCTTGAAGCAGAAGGATCCCGTTTGCACTGGGGGACCTGTCTCTGTACTGTCTAAACGGGCTCGCCGCGCAGATAACCCGCGTGGCCGTTCTCGGACCAGTGGTCCGACCTCTGCCCGCTCTGATAATTTGCTACTTACGCCGCCTAATCCCGCTTCGCTTCTGCATTATTCAAGCGATTCTGAAACTTTTTCGGATGCCACGATTGACTCTTCGGACTACTCTTCTTTCGTGGGTGTGCCACGTGCTGACACTGTTGTCCCGCCCAAGGGGAGGTCCGAGTAGGTATCGATTGACACCTCGCCCTCTCAGTCTTCCTTCGGGTTGACGTGACGGTGCTTCGATGTGTGTTGAGGGTGGGTTGGCTGCTGGTGGACGCAGGAGGATGGAGGAATCTTCCCTTCCTGTCTCTTCTCACTTTGCTGACTTCGGACCTGTCGACTGAGCTTTCGCTCTACTCTAGCGCGGACCACTTCCGAGATTTTGACTACGGACGCCATACACTCGTCTTCCGATGTGTCTCTTCTCACTCCCGAGGACACCGTTCCTACTTGTTCTCCTCTTCCATCTTTCCCAGCCTCTGTTAGGGCTCCTCCTGGCGGGACACGTTGCCCAGCCATAAGAGGTCACCAGCAGGAATTCGTC
>JABUQX010044795.1:0-32500 GCA_015478945.1 Trachelipus rathkii
TTCCAACATATTAGTATATTATTACCTTTTTCCACCTGTATTCTAATTAGTAATGTTTTAGAGTATATGAAGATATTTATTGTAGTTTTAACCAAAGTATGTATTTTTTATACGTATCATTATATACTCTAGTGAGTATATTATAGTTAATATATATATATATATATATATATAATATTAATATAATTAATTATATATATTAATATATAATATATTATATATATTATATATTATAATATATATATATATATAGTAAATTATATATATATTATATATATAATTTAAATATTAATATATATATTATATATTATATAATTAATATATATATATTAATTAATAATATATATAATATATTAATATATAATATATTATATATATATATATTAATATTAATATATTAATATATAGTTATATTAATATAACCTTATATGTATATACATTTATACATATATATACTATATTATTAATATTATCTATATATATATATATATATATATAATATAATATATATTATATTATATATATTATTAATATTATATATATTATATATAAATATATATAATTATATATATATTATATATATTATATAGTATATTATATATATTATATATATATCTATTATATATATATTAATAGTATATATATATTAATATAATTATTAATATATTATATATATTATTATAATATATTTATTAATTTATAGTGTTTGATTTCAGTATATTCTAATGAAGATGGGAATTTTATAGTTTATTAAACACTCAGATAAAAGCAACCCTTATATATATTATTCAAATTTGAGATACGAATCAAATATCTTTCTTTTTTTGTCATTAATATAACTTTTAAACCGATAGATTATAGCTACATCATAGTGTTTTAAATATAATATCACGAAAATTAATATACATATCCTATTGGAGTTCCTCCCTATGGAATAAGTTGGTTATCTTTCAGTACATTAACTCATATTCCAGGGGGTGGTGTGGGTGCCCACTGTAGAGTATCGCATAAGTCGATAGTGTGACCCCCCCGGATAGAAAATCGAAGTCATTAGATATATAATTGATATATATTGCCGATAAAATTACAAATTAAAGCAAATAAATAATTAAAAAGTATAAAAATTATTATTATTTAAATCTATATATTATTTATTATAGAAATTAAAATATAATAAAATCATTATCAGAATATCATGGAACCTTGCTAGATATGTGCCTAATAAAATATAACAAAGTTTACATAAAATAATGTTCTTACTTCTGAGAAGTCCGTGAACGTTTGAGATAACTGTTTAATGTGAGAAATAGGTTTGCTATCATATTATATATATATAGAAAATTCTTTATCGGTTGAAAGGTCCAATTAGGTAAGGAGTGCCTTAAGTTTTAATATATATAGTTAGTACTATAATTGATCTCAATTATATATATATATATATATATATTATAAATACTATATATTAATATTACTATATATATATTATAATATTATATATATATATATATCTATTTAATTATTATATATATTAATTAATATATATATATAATATATAATATATATATTATATATATTAATAATTAATATGTATATATATTATATTATATATATATTTTATATATATTTATATATTATATATATATATATAATAATGCATAACAATAAAAGAGCATGTTATTGTGGTTCTTGAATAGTGGATCGACAACTAGAGAAGATGCATGTTTGCTCGTGCAGTGGACAGGGCGTAAGTAGGGTTATAGGAGATATTAGGCTGGTAGTGTTATAAAAGGTTATGGTGGCTTGAAAGTAAACGTGGATAAGAGTAAGGTTATGTTGTGATTGAGGACACTCCTCAGTCCAGTGAATATATTGGGTCATAGTAGGATGGTAGGTGAGGTAGCGTATGTTTCTCGCGCACCTCTATGTGTACTGAGTATTATTACTGCCTAGTGGTATGGGATAGAAATTCGCGCATGCTTAGAGGAAAAGAACTGGGTAAGGAAAGTGTGTCCGATGAAGATAGATACGTAAAGACGCGAGTAAAAGATAGAAATGCGCAAAGGAAGGTTGCTGAGTGTGCAAAAATTAATAATAAATTATATGTTATAGTGTGATGATGACCATTGTTTCACCAGAGGACATAAAATGATACTTTGTGGACGCATGCATTAGTTATTATGGTACTCATTTATATGAGGGTTATATGATATATATATTTGTTATGCCTGTGTTATATATATTGTATATAGTAGTTGAGATACTTTATGGTCTGGAATATAAGATAGGAATATAGTATAATTACTAAAGCTTCAATGTGTTGCAGATAGTGTAACAATTCTTTAAGGTGTGTGTCTAATATGGTGATGACCGATAGATATAATAATATTATGATAATAATGAGGAATGAACTTATCAGAGAGTATTGTGGTGAAACGCTGATAAAGGTATTTAAATAATAGAGAAGAAATTAAATGAAAGTAATGTTAAGACCAGATTTCGAACATCATTATAAAAATATAATGAATGATAGTTACGGTTGTATATTTATAAGCGTAATGTATATGAGGCGTGTGGGTGTTCCGGCAATACACCGAGGCGTCTGAGGTAGAGAGCTCAGCAATGGTTAATAAAATAGTGAGATATATGAGTTCAAGAAAACGAATAATATTATGTAATAAGGAGTAGTAAATAATGATAGAGTTTGGTTAGATAAGTGACGAGAATGAATAGGTGTATAATAATACAAGGAGTGAAATGGTGAGTGGATTTTGAGTGTAGTGGAGAGTTATAAGTAGGTTGTTGGCACTATATTATTTATAACCTGAGTGACTCAATAGGGATGAAACCTTTTACATTGCGATCTACCATAATATATATTGAGTAGGTATTACATGCGTCCTGTCTCACATTAGAAGTATTAGGGTGGATTTCTAGTACTTAGCGATAGATTTCTTGACACGTATAATATGAGCTAACTTATAGTAAGTAAAGTATAGTACGTTAAGTGCTTGAGGCTTTCTCATTTATCGATACTTATGTCATTGATTCGTTCTACTGCTTTTACTTTATTCCATAATATTAGACTCGTTATTACGCACCTTACTACTCTCATTCTTGGGAAAATATGAAAGATGAATAAAGTATAAAGATATAAAGATATAATATAATTAATATATATAATAATATATATATAATATATATAATATATATTATATATATATATATAATAATATATAAATATATGTATAATTATATATATATATATATTATATATATTATATATATATATATATATTATATAATATATATTAATTAATATATTATAATATTATATAGATATATATATATATAATATATATATATATATATATAATATATATATATATATTATATATTATATTATTAATATTATATATATATATATTATATATAATTAATATATATATTAATATAATATTAATATATATATTATTATATATAATATATATATATATATATTAATTAATTACTCAATATTTATTATATATATATTAATATATTTATATATAATTAATATATATATATACTATATAGATAATTTTAGATCTCATATATATATATATGGTTACCAGTCAATTAATTATTCTATTTGATGTTGTCATAGTACACATTATGTTGCATAAATTATTTGCCAATGTGGGGCATCTTTATGAGTGCTACCTAGCGGTTTTTTGTAATAAATATACCACACACAAAGTTACATTTCATATCACGGGTGTCTTTATACTTAATTTATTATTTTTACATAAAATATATAAAAATGATACATATGAGTTACATAACGATACCTATTTTTGATGAAAGGGAGAGGCTTGTAATATGGTCTGCAGTAATTAATGATAAATAAATATATTACTTGAATAGCTCTGTAAATAGGAGTCGAAAACATAATGCTAAATACAAAAAATAAATCAAAAATTATATATATATATATTAATTATATTATATTATATAATTAAAAATATGAATAATAGTACACATATATTATAACATTATATAGTAGAAAAATAATGATATAAGACCATTTTACAGATAGATTATATTTATAGTATTTATACGTAAAATTGTTTGTGATAAATGATAATTATAAAAAATCTAATCTGAATATATATATATACCTTATATTATATATATATAGGAAAGTTGTCATAAAAAAATTTCATATATTTATTACAATGGAAATATTTTGTAAAGTAAAGTCAAAATGTTAATTATTTATATAGTATGGTTATATCTCATGATAGATTAATATTTAATAAATTTTATTTTTTGACCAGGCCAACACTCTCAGATCGTTTTGAACAAAGGGCTGGCGTATCTATGCCTGTTTATAAATGTTCAATTAGTACCTAATGCATTTAATGTCGTCTTTAAAAATTTTGCTTTGGCTAGCCAAATATATAATAAATATTCGGTACGGAATACCATTTAAACTTTTTTCTATTGTTTAATCTATTCTCAGGAAGCTATCGGGGAAAGGCCCTTTCAACAAATTTTTAGATAATTTATTATTTGCTAGCTTTAGTACTCCATATTTGAAACATGTTCGTGTACATTTTTTACAATTAAAATCGACGGGTAATTTGTTTATCCATATGAGGGTTGTCTCAATTCAATTTTTAATGAAATCATTATGAGAGTATACTCTATAATATAAATAAAATAATATAATTAGACATACCAGTATCTTTACAGTAATACGTAAAATCATCCTACTCTCTTGAGGAAAAAAAGTTACAGTCTCTCTATAAGTTTTTTTTATAAAAATTGCCTCTTTTTATGAAATTACCTTACCTTATTTAATAATTATTTTATTTTTTATATGTAAAATTAGTACATGGTATTATTATAAAATATATATGAAGAATAGTGAAAATATACAAAATATCTCAGGCAGTACTCCTTTAGAGATAAAATAAGTTACATTTAGTACCTAACTATATAAAGTTTAAAAAAAATTTGCCATATATTTATCTTATAAAAAAAATTAGTTGAGGCTTTCCAAAATGTTCAAAAAGACTATAATCCTAATTCATGTAATTATGATAAGATATAATTTACTAATTCTAGCATAGTTGTTATTGTGTATATTACCTATAGATAACTTATCATATCATGCTTAGAGGGCTATCATGAAAGGAGATCATAGACCTGAGTATGGCGAACCAAAAGAGGTTGAATTTGAAAGAAAGGGAAGAATATATACCGTAAATAATATAAAAAATAAGTTTATTTTTATAATCAAATACTTTTAGTGAGATAAGTGACTAGTAAATTTTTTTTCTCACACTATAATATAATAGCATATGATTTTCTCAGTTTTTACTACTTATCTATCATTACATTATATTTTAGAGTATATCCTGTGATTTATTCATAAAAAATATTAACTAGTGGAGGTGATAATAACCCTTCTAGGGCTAACAATTATTTAACCAAATCGAGAATAATCATTAATCAATAGTATTGATATAAAGTTTAATATATTATTTAATATATATCAATTTATATATATATATATATATATATATGTTAATGTATATATATATACTTAACTTGAGTTTTTTTCTTTTTACTTTTCATATGTAAGCTTCTTTCTTTTCGGGATCATGAGAAGAACAATAGATTCTTATTTCAGTAGACACCATAAGCCTATTAAAAAATAATAAAAATCGCAGAGAGAGATAACCGGCTATAGCAAATTTCTATATTTTACAAATTTAAAACCTTACTGTATTATTTATATATATGAAATATTGTTGAAATAATAAAGGTACATATATATATATATATATATAGTGATCATAATCCTCACTACAGTCAGCTCACATTCCGCAAAATCGTCTGACAAACTCACTAGAATATTATTACAATAATAAATCATAGACAGACATATCAACTGGCTGGCATACAGTGAAGTAAAACGAGGTGCATTTTGTAAACTGTGTACCAATTATCATATATAAAACTGTATAATTATGCAAATGTATTTCTATACTATATTAAAAGACAGTTAGGTGATAGTATTATACATAACCCGTTCCTATTCATCAAACTTTTCATAAAATAATGGACTTTAGAGGAAATAGTGGGAAAATTAGAGAAGCATGTAACCCTTCATCAACCACTACTTAATAATAGTATGTAGAAATATGGAAAATCATTACAGGAGACGGCTATATATGTAATAAATACCGTATATACGTATCTCAAAATGGTTACAAATAGCTAGTAGTTGATAAGTATGTAAAGTGAGACTTATAAATAGTAAAATTAGTGTATTAATATAAAAATTAATTTTTGGCGTAGTGAGATTGTATTTTTTGTGATTAAATGAGAATATGATAAGTTAACTCAGAACTACTCTTGGAAAGCCTCACGACACCTTCACAACCATTGAAAGTATATATTTATATTGGAGAAGACAAATTGAATTATGATTTTAAAACATGTTGAAAAAGATCACGTTTAAAACAATGCACATCAGTGTTATCGACAAAAACACTACATATAGTACCGGTGACTCTCTGCGTATGTATGGTATGAGAGAGGTATTGTGTAAGTAATGAGTTGAAAAAACATTGGAAAATAACATTAAAATGTTCTCTTTTTAGCTCAGAATGAGATAGACTATATCTTTTAAGAATATGGAAAATGGAGCTATATAATATATATATATTAATGTCATTTAGAATATGGTAACCATTCCCGTAGTAAAATGATACTTCTTTGATCAATTGCTTAAAATATATATATTCACCATATGGTAAAATAGCAGAAACTTATTATAGCAATAAATTAGCTATTGATTAATAGTGAGTACTGTCATATGTATCTTGATTTATTATGTACTAACCTATTATCTATACTATAGTTTATATTATGGTGAATATTGATATTTTGACTTTCATAATATGCTGGAAAAGCTCAATAAGGTAGTTATGGTGTATAAGAAAAAGGCTTTACAGAAAGAATACAAGAAAGTTACTCACATATATTACATGTAGTAGCATATATAGTCTGACCTGGCAGCAGCCCTACTGGCAGGATAATATTAAGAATAAATAATTAATGATAGTTAAAATATATTTTTTTTTATAATATTTTGATAGATATTTACATAGATGCATGTTTCATATCATCTTTCTCACATTAAAAAATAAGAAAATATACATAGACAAATACATAAGTTATACAATCATTAATCAATGATCCAATTCTCAAGATTACAGAATGCATTTAGAAGGAGATGGTTATATATATCATTAATTATTAAAGTATAGTGGAATTAGCGTTTATTCATAGGATGTTTTAATAAGTCCAAATTTGATGGCTTTGAGCTATAATCTCATAAAGATAAGAGACAGACTTTCTTGCATCATATAATTCACTATATGGGAGTCATATACTTGCGTGAATCATGAAAATATGAGTAGATTTCCTATTGTCACTAATAATATGTTATAATGTATAATTGAATATGCTAACTCATATCACTCTCTTATTATTTTATGCTAGTTAGCTTTGCAATAATAGTAAGGATTTAGTATGACCAATAAGTCATCCCCATATACTAATTTACCTTATGGATAAAAAATTGCACCTGTCAAAATATTGTGACAAATCATGATGTATTGGGGACGATCAATAGTGATATACACAAATAAAGTAACGTTCTGGATATAGTGATATGTGAAATAATGTGAGAAGTTTGTCAATTGAAGTGCGCCTGTATTGTTGAATATATATGAATAGATAAGTAAAAATAATACATTTATAAGGAATGAAGATATATCACTTATACGCATACAGTTATAATTACGAATGAAAATTAGTGGAAGAAGGTTTCAAATATATACGTGTATCTCAATAGTTGATATTTATAATGAATTATTTTGCTACTAGTTCGCAGTATTGAGACGTTTCAGTCATTATAAAAATAATTTACTAGGATATTGATAATGATTTAGTAAAATTTATGTGATACAGGATTCCGATGCTCACATATAATTAGCGGTTAGAGGTGTTACTTAACTTGTAACTCATTAAATTACTTCATATTTTTATAATATATAATCTATTCCTATAGCGTCTATGAAAAAGCGGAAAATATTTAAAGCATGAGATATGATAAATATCCATTTGTTCAGAAAATATTGTGAAGCGAGACGTGGGATATATATATTTGGCGTAAGTTACAATAGATCTGTGTAAATCCTTCTTTAGCATTCTCACTTAGTTATACTGAAAAAGCCTCAGGTATATAATATATAAATAATAGTATTCAATAGATATATATTAACTATTAGAACTGAATAATACTAAGTATAATGACAAGATAGAATGCTGGCTAAGAACCTTAATGCTCAATTTGTTAATGTGTAATATTAATAGCATATATAAATATGAGGGTTACTTGATAAGATTCCTAATCTAGTGATAGATTTTCTCGAATAAATAAACAGTATTAGACTCATTTGATTATTGATCTGTATATGGTAAAGAAACTCTCAGAGTCGTATCACGATTCTTTAACTTTAATCTTTAATACCCATAACTTACTAAGTACTAACGTCGGGCTAAAGGCCCTACGGTAAAAGTGTATAAATAATATATATATATATTAAGTATATATATATATCATTATATCTATATATAGATAGATATATGATAGATAATGAATTATGAATTAAGATATATAGATAAGATATATAGTGATTAGATTAATGATGAGTAATAGATAGATTAGATATAAGATATATGCAATATGTACGTATATGTGATGTGATTATTTCGAATCAAACTAAGATCCTATTTATAGGACTATAAGATCATGAAATGTGTAATTATCGTCAATATTTCTTTTATTGATATATTATATAAAATATAATTAAAAAGTTAGTGAGGCCCTTTTTACATTCGATCCAAAATAAAAAGAATACTCTAATAATAATTATATATATTATTTTAAAAGGTTTAAATAATTAGATATATTAAATATAATTAATATTTTCTTATTTCATGTTATGCTACTGATTAATCTAAATCATCTGCAATATTTAGTAATTAGTTATATAGCACTCAATTTGATTTCTATTTCTGCGTAGTGTTTAATAATCGTGATAATATTTTCTAAATATTTAGCTCGTATATTTTATCATATAATATTCTCGTCATATAATCGTTCTGTACCCTTATGTTATTCTTTATTAATTGAATTTCTTAACTGCAAATTTCAAAACAAAAAAAATATTTCATATATATATATATTTTTGTGTTTATTTTTTTCTCAATGCGTGAGAGTAATTTGTTAGCATACTCTATTATAGATTAATATATCTATTCTGTCTAAGACTACAACATAGCATATTAAGCTGCACACATGCTTGTAACTGTAAATATGTACCTAAAATTGATCACTTATATATTTTATAGCTATAATTATATGTTATACTTTGGCCCCGTTAACCGAAATCCTCAAACTCGTACAAGCGACCCTGGACAGCTGTCACTATTGTACTGATATGCACTCACACATAGAATGAGAATACCATTAACGCGTGCCATACCCTAGAATTAAATATGATAATCAAATTTCGAGACAGCGAAAATGCAATGTGTGTAAAATCAGCATATGCTTTTAATAACTCATTAATCGTCATTATAAATATGAGGAAAAACATTTATTCATTTGTATACACTCTAATTATTCAATAATCACTATATTGCCTCAAACAGTAACACTTGAAATTCATAGTGAAAAAAAACTCTTAACACAAAAATTCTATAGAAATATACATATTCGTGTTTTGTAAAGAGAATCACATTGTCATGTAATTAAATATATATATGACGAAAGTTCGTATTGAAAATATATAAGTGTGTAATCCTCGATTATCTAGAACACATCTACGGATAATTTTTGGTTGTCTAATATTTTGCAATTTTATATTCATGATATAATATCATAACTAGGATAATATAATTCTCGATCGGAGATGTGACAGACAACCAGATTTAATATGTAGTTTTTTAAGTGAGTACCGAATATTTGAACTCTTGCACGCTTCTCGACTACTGTGAGAGAGCGCTACTCTAACAGAGACCCTACTAGTATTTTTCATTTATTCGCTCCAGTGATATGTTGTATCTAGAAGATAGATTCCTGGCCATGCGACTGAGTTCAACCCAGTTACACAGAGCTTTATATTCTGATATTCATGGCTAGAGACAAGCATGCTACAACACTATAACTCTAACGTCATTTAATGAAGGCATCTAGTGGATATTATCATTAAATGCTGCTCCATTAATAATTAAGTCCCTAAATTAACTGGTAATTGATAATAGATATATACGATGTTTACTTATATTTTATCTTTTATTTCTACAATAATAAGACAAAGTTTATTATAATTTTTTTGAACGTCCTTAAATAATGTATTTACATTGTATAATTTTACATAGAGGAAGGAGGTTCAGATTAGGTACTACTCTATACGCATTTTATTGGACTGTTATAATTAGTGGAAATTACGTAAATCCAGATTTACCGTATAGCAGTGATTATATCCTCCGGTAGTTAGAACTTTATTTTCAGGTTTGAGAGACTAATAACCTTATAAATACTCCAGTAACTCAACTTTTCATTTATATAAGTTAGCAATAGTAATTATGTATAATTTTATTATACAGAGTTCATATGCACCTTTAGCTTACTACATACTTTCGTGACTCATTTAATAGCATTAATGAATGTTTCCTTTGCTGACACTTAAATCTTATATTAAATTAAACAAGCAAAAAGTGCTTTCTTCAAAAAGGTTAAATTATGGTTTAAAAATAATTAAATTGAATTTCTCACGATCTCCGTGTTACCACATCTTAATCTCCGTGACCTATATCAGTACCTAATGCAATTTATATGTTTAAAGTTACGTATAGTTTATGTATAAACAATTTATTTATATAAGCAAACGTAAAGAAGTTGATGATTCCTTTTGAGAGAATGTTATCTCCAACAGTTGAGTTTAATCTGGATATTATATTATATATATATATAATACTAACGTGCTTACACGATAAAAAAAATCTCTCATTCCTCATATTTATAGTATAATACATAAAGACCACTATTACCTTACTCAAGATTGCAATCCTTATACTTAGTCATTTATAGAAATATTTATCCATTGTAGACAGCTGCGATGCTCTGTTTAATATAACTGGCAGCATATTTATTTAGTGACGCCAATATTTTTATTTAGTGAGGATCTGTATGAGCACAGAGGTGTCTACCCTACCTATATTAACAATATATAGTTTGAAGTTATGAGATACCCTAGAACTTTTTCTTCCATCAGATATCATTCTCATTATATTCAAAGTAACCTTATAGACATATATAACTTAACTATATATATACCTAATTTTCACAATATAATATACTAATCATATCAATATTTACTAAACTACAACTTACATATTTTAGAAACACTATCATTCAATAATACTAAACCTCCTTTAAATAGTGATTACCTAGTTTCCATTTTAAGCTGAATATACTTTCTCATATTATATTGACCGACACTTGTTAAGTATCAATTTGTATAACTGCCTCCCTCTATTAGATGATTATTTCAGTATTAGTAAAATCAATAAGATTCCTATGCAATCATATACCGGTAAATAGTTTATTAGCTACTCTATATATGTTAGTAGTTATTATGTGACTAAACATTACTATGACTGAAGGCACTCTATATTTACGAGTAATTATGATCATGAATTAGCGCTAATTATATTATAGTCTTATATGTATGTAGGTAATATGAACAAGTAACCCATCTCGAATTGGTTTCATATATGATCTCAAATACCGACAAATCTCACAGTACAAACCTATGAATAGGTTTTGATCTAGTGTATTTGTCTTAGTGTTTCTAATTAGTTATTGTTATGTTTATATATTATTCTATTATTATATTTATTATAATTATATATAAAATATAATATTAAATCTCAATTACAATTATTTTAATATATTATTTACTATATATTATATTATTATTATTATTATTTAACTTATCTATTATTATTATTTTATTATTGTTAATTATAGTAATTTATTAAATTTTAGGAGTGATGTGTTGTGCTCTCACGATAACTTACTCACCGAGGACTTCCAAGCTCCGATACATGCGATCACTATCACTCAGACTCACGACTTCTCACGTGAGCTTACCGACTTACCGGAGACTATATATATATATATATATCCCGACTCGGCTCCGGCATACCGGTCTACGTCTCACGGTCTGTGTTTCTCAGAGAGATATAGGTATTGTGTTCTAGATTACATCTAGGTTAGTATGTTGATTACTGTCTTAGTTATTTAATTATTATTATTATTATTTATTATTTTAATTTAATTAATTATTATATTATTATTATTTATATTATATATTATTATTATTATGTATTTAATTATAATTTATTTATATATATTATTAAATATATTTATATGTTATATTATTTTCATATATAATATTTAATAACGTACGAGGTTTACTATTCTTCGCATTATTATAACTCAAGTATTCTAGAGTTCGCTAATATATATATACATATAAGTTCATATAACATATGGGTTTAGTAGGTTTTCGATATCGGTAGTTTATTAATAATTTGGAAGGGGTGTTAGATGGGTATAGAGGTACCTAGTCATTATACAAAGGTTACGTCCTCTCATTCATGGGTTACTATATTCACTCGTAACAGGGGGTACTAAACTACCTTTTTATATAAATCTAGAATTAGTGTATTCGTAATTGACTGAAATTATTGAGATTGAGAGGATGCAGAGATTATTGAATATATTCTGAAAATTACTTGGTAAATGAGGATACTGTAGGAGTTGTGACTTTTCCGGCACCTTAGGTGCTGGGATAGCTCATACTTAGCGGTCGCTCATATTATATATAGATATTATAATATAAACATTATATATCGTAATACAAACAAGTGTTGGTGTGTTTATTAATATGAGTATATTATATATATATATTTGAAGATGTTACTATTTATGATTTGAAAATATGATAATATTATAGGTTTATATTAAGTTCCGTATATAAGGGTGTCTAGGACCTATACCTTCACCTTAGGGGTCCCGACTGATATAAAAAGAGCACATGAGTTTGACTAATAAATAATACAAAGGAAGGAGTGAAGAAGAATGACAATGAAGTAAAGAAGGAAGAAATGAAAAAATTCTCCTAAGCTCATGAAGAAAGTATCTAAGAATTCTTTTAAAATTTGAGTGTGGGTGAACTTTGACCATTCAGAGTTTCATATTAAGGATTGTAGTTTGTTATTAGATTTCAGCATGATTTGTGCAGAGGATTTATTGATGTCAATGAATATTCGGTCGTAGAAATATTGTAGAGCAATAGGATGCATTAATCTTTTCAAATACTTACGAATAGAAGTCGTGTAGAAATCTAACCTTTTTAGTTGGAATTTTATTGTTTTGATTCGATTTTTCAAAATAATTTTGTAGATATTTTTATTCAGATTCAAACATTCAATTTATAAGGATCAAAAAATGCATTGAAGAATGAGTTGAGTACAGAATGCTTCCTGTGTATAAAGAAGAATATGCACAAAGGAGAATATGTTTAAATGTATACAAAGACAAATATGTACAAAAGATAATACGTATAAATGTGTACAAAGAATATGTTTATTTATAAAATTAAATATCATAGATAATATCAGGTCTTCTGAGTCGAAAATGTATAAATAAAAAGGAGCCGAAATTTTTTTATTCTGATTACCTTTTAATTTCAGAGGGTTCTGCTCTTGAATATAAAGAGACGAGAAAAAGCAGAAATTCCGCGTTTTTTTCTCCAGAAGCTCAAACTCTACACACAACGATTATATGATCTACTTTGTTTTTGCACCTGTTTTTAATAATAATAATTGATAGAATAATTGAATATGTAATAGATCATAATAATAATAATATAATAAAATAGCAGATAATAATAGGTATATGTAGAATAATTTAATAAATAATAATTAATTATATAATAAATTTTTTTTTAGTCAATGTGGTAATAAATAAAGGTATGTGTGGCTCACAAAGAAGCGGCCACACTAGGCTCTTGACCATAATACTATTCAACCCCATGGGTGGACACTCTATTTATGGCTTATATACAAAATCATTTGTCTTATACCATGTTCAGAACGGCAATAATTTTGTAATATATATATAATATAATCTCATTAGATATAAGTTATCAGGGACTCACGTACTTTTATTATATTTTGCTATTGATTATATAACTATATTTTATTATTAATTTATAGAATTGAGATAATATTAGTATAGGAACAAAACCAATCACGCTACCAACAGCTGCCATAATAATCTTATCCATAGTTGTTAGCTTTACTTGTTTTTGAGCTTCATCTCTCTGTGGTTCTTTATACTTAATAGTTTGCTCCTCAAGCTCGTCTCTAGTTATATTATTAACATTTAAATTATTTTTTTCTCGAGTAGTACCTCATTGCGTGAACTGACGAGTTGACTCGCCGACTCTCATGCGAGAGTGACGCTGGTTCACATCTTCTCGTCGTAGTCAGTTGGAGTTTTTATTTTTTTGGTTGGAGGGACCAAGAATACTTATAAATATCCTCGACGCTGTCGAACTACGTATTGTTCAGGAGATAGGTCTTGGGATACCACAGGCCGGCAATAAAAAGATTCATCATATTACTAATATAACCATTCATCAGTAAAGTCACGCAAGTATTCTGTTTGACACAGGGCACTCACTGAACATTTTAAAGTAGATAAATAGGAATATTCTCGTACAAGTTAGGGGTGCCGCTATTTATATAAGTGAAGTTTAGTATATATTATTTTATCATATATATATATGTTATGGATTACTGTCAATTACTATTTCCCATTTATGCTTATATTTAGGAATATTTACTTCATTTTAGAATTTTCTTCCCACTTTAGCAGTTACTCTTATTTTCTTGCCTCCCCTAGGTATAGCTACATCTTCTAAGAATTTTTTGCTAAGAGTTTCAATCTTGCTATTATTAATTGAAAGAACGATTCGTGCAATACGTTGGCTTTTAATTATTAACATTCCTACATTTCTATCTATTATTACATATGTCACTTTATAACTAAATCTACACTATTTACACTATTTATATGATAAAAATCTACAATCTATGCTATTATAATAATTGAGCTAATATAAAAAATATAGTTAACTTTATATTACTATGCCATAAGCGTACATTACTATTATATAACTCTAAATTGGCATCGCGAGCATATGTATATTATTATTAATTTTTCAGTCTGAAATATTATATAATCCCTAGAAACCTGGGGGTGGAGATATACACACAAGGTATGCACCTATATCGAGAGTAATTTCCTGTATGTTCATATGCCTGAGACATTTTTTTCGTAGCGTGATTAGTAGAATAAGGTGGTCGCTTTTGGACTCCAAAACTCGCTCATGGGCTAACCACCCTGTGCTTCTTGTACGTAATATTCATTCTCGAGGATGGCAACTGTATTGAAGTTACGATGTAGGAAATCTCTTTAACCCAATATTAACGGACCATACAAGTGCATATTAAAAATTTTAGACAAGTAGAGCATGTATTAATAATATTATTATTATATAATTATATTATCAAGATTTATACTAGTATAAATATAGGTATAAGTATAGTATATATATATATATATATATATATATAAAATATATATATATATAATATAACATCTAGTTTGATGTATTCAATTTTATAGTATATATATTATTATAATATATTAATATATAGTCTATCATATATTATATATATATAATATTTATAATTTACCTGGAGAATGTGTAAGTTTTCCATATGGGTTCATCTGCAATGCCCATGGCACAGCGACAAAGATTTCTCCTTTCATCCCACATTCTTTCAAACATCTGATGAGGGGTCATGTGCACCATTCTAATTAGTTCAAAAATGAAATGTTTTTATTTTTAAAGTTTTGTATTAAATTATGATATCGTGGGAAACAAAAAAAATAGATGACAGTCATAATGTTCGATTCTATAAGGCAACAAAGTGAACTTTGCTAACACTAATTTTAAAGATCTTATCACACTCTCTCGCTCATTGCGGCTTTAAAATCATTTGTCTGCGGAAAAATATTTTCCTGTCAAAAATTTTGAGCTATATTTCAGATATCTACAAAAGAGGGACTTCTTCAAGGTTCCCAGTGTTACGACATATACACACTAAAAAACTGAGCTTGCCTCTGATACAGCTCCCTAGAGAAAAATTGTTATGCACAATGCCGATTAATAGGGGTAACAGGTGCCACTACGAACGATATTACTAAAATGAGATGCTTGGTATTTGGCCACGTATTGTCATTTATTAGGCCAAAACATTTTTCGAAGCAAACTCTCTCCTAAGAAATAGAAGTGTTGCTACTTAAACTACTTGTCAATGTTTTGGATTGGTAGCAAGAGTGGCTATATATACTTGAATACATTGGCTGCAACGAGCAAGTTACTTTTTCGGAGCAAAAATTTAATTTATTCAATTCCATTATCATATCTCAAACCATGGTCAATTATTAAAAATGTAATCAATAATCAAAAACACTGAAAACTTTGTAAATACTTATATAATGTCAACATATACCTTCAATCTATATTGTTTCATTTGCAGTGTTTGGGGTTTTGTACCATAGGGATTTTTCATCCCCACCCTTTTCCGAGAAGTTTAACATGCAGCTTAGCACTCTGTATTCCCCTCATATTTCAGAGAAAGAGTTACCTAAAGATAAGACATACATAAAAACAAAGTTTAAATATTTAGTGGAAAAACTTAATTATCATATATAAAGGGAACTCAATAATTATATAAATAGCTGAGGAGAAAATGCAAACTTCAATTTTAATTTGATAGATTAATTAAAAGCAGAAAACTGTGTCTAATATTTCCCTATTCATCTCGCGGTCTGAGAAAAAAATAAATAAAATCAAAATTTAAAAATTATACTTATACAATAACCTTATCTAAGGGCATATCGTCAAATATAATCTATTAGATCGAGTTTCCACTGGATACATCAGCGGGGGAGCTGCCCACGCTACCTACGCTATACTACAGGCCTGGATTTTTATGGTAAAATCCCAGGTAAACTTTGAATTTGGAATATAATATATATATATATATATTAGCTCAGAAGAAAACATTATATTCTCCTGTAATATTATATATATATATACGCTATGGTTATATATATATATAGTATACGTCTCACTATAGCTAGTAATAGGTATATAGTATATTATGATTAGATTAGTATATATTTATTATATATATTATTATATTATATATTGAGTTTATTATTATTACTCATAATCCAGTCTTAATATATTTTTTATATATAGTAATAATATTAGTAGCGTATAATAATATATAATATATCATCACTATATATATATACAGTATATATATATATATACTATAACATATTTTAAAATATACGAATAGTATTGTTATTATGTTTATACGTAATATATATAGTATTATAATATATATATATATTATATATACTTATATATATAGTATGGTGTTGGTGGTGGGCTTCCTGAATGGAGTCAAAGTATGTATGACGATAAGTGAGGAGGCCTCGTGTGTAACACATATGCATTTCATATGATGATAGGTTTTACTGATAATTTGCTTATCCACCTAAGTGTTGGTGTAATGTCTTTCCTTGGGTTTATTTCTAATTTGTATATGTTGATAGTTTTGGCTCGGTTATGTAAATTGAATTTAGAGAATTGTAAAATTGGATTTAGAAATGTTATGAGAAATGGAGATGATGGGAGGGAGTGCCCACTAACGCCTATTATTTGTTGACTAGGTGTGGATGATTTGGTTTTCCCTGTGGATCCTGAAGAGAGTTTTGCGAGGATTGGTAGATTAGAGATTTTGGCAGGGTGTCGGGTAATGAGGGGTTTTGGATAAAGTAAAGCGGTAGATAAGAGTAAGTGTATGGTTGTGAGTGTGAGGATGGACAGTCCTCAGTGTGAAGTTATGTTTATGATGGTGACCGCAGCTGGAACATTGTTGTTGCAGTTTAAAATACTTTAAAGGGTTAGTTACGGTATGAGAGAAGGGTAACACCGCATGATGCAGAGTGTGGTAAGGAAGTAGGAAGGCTGTGAATGGCAGGAAGGTGCCTGGTGCAATTAAAGTCGTAATGGTGAATGTAAAGGGCCTAAGTCCTTGAGTTGCGCTTGATGTCTTGGCTCTATTGAGGGCTAATGTCTGTTACCCGTTGTTATTGTATAGTAGGTGAGACTATGGTCTGGAATAAGAAGAATTAGATCTAAAGTTACATGTGTTTTCAGATGGACAATCTGAGGGGCGTGCTAGGTGTGAGAAGAATTGATTAAAATGAGGAATGTAACGTATAGAATGTGGTGTGAGTAAATGGAGTAGAACGAGAGAATACATATGAAAATAGTAATGTTGACGATGGTTTGGTCCATGAATGGAACAGGATTAGAATGCATAAGTCCGGTTTGGCTTATAGACCTGATTATACTGGTGGCGAGTGTGTTGGGAACCGACCGCTGATGAGTAGCTCGAAGATATAAAGTGGATTGGAAGTTCAGTAAAACAATTTCATCTTGGTTTTCGTGTGCTCTGTGCTTTGTTTTTTTTTACTGCCTTATTTAGTGTCGTGGAAGGAGAGAAATGGTGAGTTTGGCAGAGGCGAGGTGATGGTAATAAAGGTGCCATAAATAAAACAATGGCGGGACTTTTGTGAGGGGGTATATGGTTGTGGCCCACCTTGGGCCAAGGGAATGAACCCTTACATTGACGATTTACCTCTAGGGTGGATTTTCGTCGCGCTGAGGTCACCGTGAGCTCTAGGGTGGATTTTGTCTATGACGCGTTTGCATTCAAGTAATTAATGGATCACAGAGGGGGTCTGTAAGTGCTGGGCTTTCTTTTCGATTTTGCCATATTCTTCTACTGATTACTTTTGCTTTTTCTTTTTTGTATATGTATTTACAATGTGCATTACCTCCACAGTCTTGGGGAGATAAAAGGTTGGTGAAAGAAGATAAGAGATTTCATAGATTTGGATTGGGTAATAATATAATAACCTATATCTATTATATATATATAATAATATATAGTAATACTAATATATATAGGTAGTATAACTATTATATAGTGAACAAATCATATTAGTAGGCTTACATTAATATAGGTACGTCGAGGGTTTTCTCCCAGCTCACACCCTGGGATATATTATAGCGGAGGGTGGTGATAACTTCCGGTCTATATACCTATATATATATTATCTTAACTTATTATGTCCTTATACGTGATTTACGGTCTGTATCGCGACCAGCCATATATATGGCAGGCTGTTTAGTGTCTAGGGATCCGTTGTTGGTGTAGGCTTCTGACTGAAATCAAAAGTACTACGTAGTGGTGCAAGATAGTTTTAATAATAATATTTCCAGAATAAAATGGTGTCAAAAGTCGATTTGGACTTCTAATATTTATGATGTTTAGCATGGTCGCAGGCGCATATGGGAATGCTGTGTGATAGTCACCTAGTGTTTCTCAAGGTTCTCTACTATGGTGGAGTGTATCTAGAAATGAGATATTCTTGAGATGGTAAGGGTAGCGCATGGGATTGGTGTTTAAGAATAATGATGAATGTATATGGTGTGATGTTGGTTATGAGGGTCCTTTCTTCGGCGTACCTCACTTTTATATGACGGATTATTTTGGTTTTTGTGGTGGTGTAATCTCTGAAAAGAGAGTTTAGGAAGAGGATCTGGTATAGATTGAGTATTGTTGTCTGGTGTGTTAAATAGGATGGGTTTTGAAAAGTCACCAACGTCAGCATAAAGTAGGGTCATGGCTAGGTTGTGAGATGATGGACGCTCCTCGCGGTTAGGTGATAATGTTATGTTAGATGGCGAGCCATGCGCTGACAAAGTATTTGTGAACGCTTAATTAATTTTAGGAATAGTAATGTTGGACTTGAAAAATGTATGGATGATGGCAGAGTGACGTAGAAGACACGTTGTGAAATGCGCTGGACATGAAGGTGGTTGGTGCTACAGTGAATCGTTGGTGAATGTAATAAGGGTATGTTGACTAAGTCTTTAGTGGCCTAGGGTCTTACATGATGGTGGGAGTATGTTTTATCTGTGTTAATGTATATATGTAGTGAGTACTATGGTCAGTCGATAATAAGAGGTATAGATCTAAAGTTTATATGTGTTCAGATGGACAATACTTGGGGAGTGTTAGGTGTTGAGAAGATATTGATTATAAATTAAGGGAATGAACGTATTAGAGAGTTGTTGTGGTGGTGAAGAAAGGGAGTAAATGAGAGAAAAATAAAAGTGGTATGTTGAGATGGTTTGTTATATGGAAAGAATAAATATATCAGTTGGTGAAGGCGTTGTATATATCAAGCGGTGTAAGTGATGAGCTGGGAAATAAACGACCGGCTTTTGAGACCGAAAGAAAAAACAATGATTGGTGTCTAGAAAGGAATGGCTCCTGAAGAAGAGGTATATAGTGAGTTTTGGCAAGAGGCGAGAGAAAGGTTGGCATTAAACAGGGGTGATAAAATGGCAAGGGTTTTGGAGAGGGTATGGTTGTGGGGCTTTCGTGCGAGTTGATGAGCCTGAGCAATTGGCGATGATATTCACACTGTGTGAGATAGGGATGATTGTCGTCCGTTTCGTGACATAGAGCTCTCCAGTATCTAATACTGTGGCAATATTAAATACATGATCATTCTTGTATTACAAATTTAAGGTAAATCTTCCCAAAACTTACTCTTATTGAAATTCATCCTCTTTGATAGTTTCAACACTGTTTTTATATATATATAGGTCCTGTCCAGGAAAAGTGGGGGGGAGATATATTGAACCTATAATTGAGGCCGTGTGCGCTGGTGCAGGCGATGTTTAGCTTTACAACCTTACATTCAATAAACTCAATGAGCAGGACTATGCGTGAGAATAAGGTATAATTATACGTGCTTTTTTTTTTTTAAATGTCTGCTGCTAGTGTAGAGTGTGAAGGAGAATAAATATTTTAGGGTTAAGTTTATATCTCTTCGACTCATTGGGCAACCATTCTGAGAGTCTTCTAAAGTCTTCGGCGCTCTTTCTAACATGTGGTGGAGTAGGTACCTTGCCTCCACCCTGCTTCAGTAATCCATAACAAAACAATGGCTCATGCATATGCTACATCCCGACCCTTGTGTGGTAAGATTTTTCTCTGTTGTCAGCAAAACTTCTCAGCGCGCCAGCTTATAGCCCACATAAATATTTACTGAGGATAACACTTTATTCTCTAAGGCGCTAATCAGTAGAAAAAAAACTTTTAAAAAAAAAATAACTAAACAAAATGAAATTTTAACCATAATTAATTGTTTAAAAAAGATCTTTAAAAATAAATAAATGGAACAAAATTATTATTTCACGAACAAACACCATTTTTAATTTATTATTGGCATTTATCCTTACTTCAGCATTTAAGCATTCGACTGTAGTTTTCGGGGGGATATGAGGTCTAGAACCTAACACGGAGTCTCGGACACCCGTCGAGTTCCTTCCCATAATTGAAAAGTGTTTGATGAGGGAATTAATTAACCAAGTTCCCGAAAAGTTTTTGTGTTTTTAGAAAAAATATGGTATGTCACATTGCTATAACAAGGAAGCAAAGGGGAATGATAGTGATTATGAATGAGTACCTATAGTTACGATAGTGTACTGCAATACTACGCGGTTTATACATACGGTAAACACCTAGTTATATAACTGCGTAGGTTTTAGTACATGTTACTATACCTAATATAAATACTACCTATATATATAATAGTATACCCATGATTATATACCTGTATTCATACATACTAGTAACTATACACGCATGCTTGGGCCCTTCTATATTATATATAAGGCTTAGGTATGAGTATATATCATACTACATAACTATATCTATTTACCTATAATAAGGTGTCTATATTATATAGTAGTATATAATATAATATATAATACCCTCAGTTCAGGTAATGAGAGGCGCAGGAGGTTGAGACGCTCGCCGCCTCTCATACCAGAGGACCGCTTGTTCAAATCCTCCCGCGTAGCAGTTTGGAGTTTTATATCTACCTGAGGGGCAAGAATTAAAACTGCTCGACTGCGAACACGTTGGTGGCCGCGGAGTTGGGGATATGCCGCGGCTTTAAAGCTTCGATTTCGCGCTGTAGTCACCCACCAGGTGGTTACCACCGCTCTTCTGTCAGAGGGGGGAGTAAAGCAAGCGTAAAACCGGGTAGTTTTGATATATTAGGTAACCCGGTTTTTTCGCCTTATAGGCATGAATTAGGTGGGCATTTAGCTTTGCTACTAATATATATGTATCTGAGTAGTACCATACCATATTGGTGTATTATAGACCCCTATTATTTACTATATATATGTATATCTCTTTATAGCTTATATAGCATATTCATTAGTAAATTTTGTATCGATGAAAAGTAGGCTTATGAGATTTGAGAGTGTCAAAGTCTACTACTCTTTTATATTATGAGCAAACCATTCCAATTTTCATTTAATAATTATAATGTCTAAAACATTTACTTAAACATGCCTTGAAAAAATTTAATATTATAACGTAATCTACATTATACTCTGTGACATCTGGTTTTCTCTAATCCGATGTATACAAACAATTTTATAAACAATGTTTGACAAATGGGATTTAATTTAAGGCTCTTGATTTAGCAAAAAAACTAATAAGCAAAAGCTTTCGCCTCATATAATTCGCTCCGCTTATATGAAGCGCAAATTCTTTAATATTGGTTCCTACCTTTCGCAAATGTTTGTGAATATAGTACACAAATCGATTTTAATTATAGACGGCCCTATTGCATGCTTTACAGCTATACTTATAATAGGAATCATGTTATGTGGGGTTTGTAGTTTTGTTAAGTTTATAGATTATTTATTCCTTTCTAACTATGTGCTATTAGATAAGTTAAGTATTAAGAAGTGTATAGTTCATGGGTACATTCAATTAAGGGAAAAACAAAATACCAAATTTTAAAATCATATGAAAACAAAAGCGTACTTGTGTGCGCATATTTCGAGGGGAATTTTGTCCTGAATTAGTACCAGATGATGTCTGTGCAGACTCAAAAATTTTTGCAAACAAAACGCCAACTTTACCTTAATTAAAGACTCTTAACCAAAGGCTCTCATATAATGAGCTCACGCTACTAGATAAGAGAAAATATTGCGAAGTTTAATTAGTAATTATACAGACACAAGACACAAATCTTAAATCATAAAACATGGCCCTACGGCAACTTTTATTTTTAAAGATAAAAAGAATGTATTTGATCAAACATTTTATATAATGAGGGAGAGCTTCAGAGCAGCAAAAACCCAATGTATATTTATGTAAATTTGTGAAAATATAATTAGGAAGACCGATAGACCTTTTAGAGGCTGAGAAGTAGAAATACTATAAGTGTAAGGCAAAATATTCGGATACCTCGGAATCAGGCCATCATTTCCAACCAGGTAGGTCTCCCAACAGGAAAGAGATTTGTGGTTGTCTGCTTAACCTTTTGTCGATTATGGTTGATTCTATAATAACGAAGGTACTCTCCATTCACTTTCACCTTGAACCCAGTTTGAAGAACCATGATATACAGAGAATGTGCGTTATAAGAGAATAAGAATGTGATGGCTTGGACTATTTAATATTCTGTGGATATGTTTACTCAGCTTGTTATAATATCGTGATATTCTTCTGCTCTAGAAATATTTATGGCTTGCGCACATTTAATATTCTGTGAATATAAGTAGGATTGTAAAGTAATTTAATCACTCCTGTAGAAGGGTTTTCTGCTCAGACTTTTGTCTTCCGAAATAGGTTATAAGGAAGGAATTCAATTAGCATCGACAGTTAAAGTGAGTTCAAGAGTTCATTTGGTTTCTTTTTTTCTTCAGGGATTACCACCACTGAAGGGCAAGGCCCCCTTTTTTTAATGCTAATTATAAATTCAAAAATAGTGTCAAATAGTTTTAGTTATTCCGAGAATGAAGTTTCACTTCTTAATCATATATAAATACAGAAAATAATATAGAATTATAGAGAATAGGATTAATTCTATGTAGAACAAAAATTACATTGTACGGATTGTCAAATTGAAGGTACCATTTTGAACTTTGAAATTATCTTAATTTAATTAAGAGGATTATTCATATTGTAATTACCGTTATTGAAATTGAAAGTTTCATTTTTTTGTTTACAATAAAAATAGTATAAATAAATTCTCCGGAAGTTTTGTACTTCCTTCAGAAAATATCCACTTTCTCCATGTCACTTGCATGATTTTGATTATTCCTTTGTTGATATTAATCAGTCTCTTAATATTGACACAATGGCACATTCTTCTGTTGAATGTATCAACTAAATTTGTTTCTCCCACACTATCTCTTTAACTAGACAAATTCTTCTCGGTGATATTGACATACACCATTAACACTTAGTCCAGATTACATATACTATTATTTATCATTTTTGAATTTCCAAGCATGACTACAGCTAAAAGTCTCCCTCTGACTCTCTGTTAGATGTGTATGGTCTAAAAATGCATAGAAAAGAATATGCAAAGTCGCAAGAACAAGCAAGAGATGTACCACTCGTTCGCGTTGTGTCAAAAACGCAGTTTATCAGACGAAGCGTGTGAACTATTAGCAGTCAGGCATCTGAGGTATCTATATATTAAATACATTCTGAGGTTACTCATATATGTTAACGTGAATTTTCTTACTACCCTTTAATTCTTATTAATACTGCCAAGTTTGGAATAAATTAATGAAATACGCCAGTATTATGCTGGAATGACTAATCTATCGGCAATCAATTACTGTTTTGGTCTCTAATATAGGCTGTGAATGAATGTTTAGGTGTATTTGGTCTAGAAAGTTAGATCGCTAGTTTTAAAAAGTTTGTAGAGCTATCTAGTAATGGTGAACTATTTATGGTATAGGCTTCTGCACCAGTCTAGATGCTAGGTGTCGTTTGGCCTTTATTAACGCTAGAGTCTATTTAAACTATATGCTAGTATATGTTTTATTTATACTTCTTTATGTTTTTTGACATGAAATTCTGGTTATTTGGAGGCTCTCATATTCTTTTTCTTAATGTCTCGTGGAACATTTAAAAACTATTCTCGTATTAGGTGCCTATATATATGATCAGAGGAGTGTTGATAAAGGTGGGATAGTGGGGGGTAACCGGGAGAGTTATAGCTTTACAGTGGTGGCTGTGTGTGAGTGTTAGCTGTGAATAGAGAGAGAAGTTAAGAGGAGTAACATATTTAAAAGTTTGAGGTATCTGTCTCTGTTAACGAAGTTTCGTCCTATATTATAGTATTGGCTATATTGGCTATAGATTGGGGGCGTGTGAATAGGGGTGTATCTGCTATACTTATACATCAATATATATAATATATATATATTTATAAGTATATATATATATCTGTTATTATTTTTGTTTATAGATATTATGATTATTATAGGTATTAGGTACTATTATTATATTATATTAGTTTGGCGCTTATGGGGGCGGTATATTTATATATATGGTATAGTGTATATGTTCAATGAGGTGAGTAGGTTTGCATCGTATAGTGCTCTATAGAGTAGTATAGTGATTATATATGGTTGTGCGTGGGCTATAGTATTATTCCAGTGTTGACTAATGATTTGTTGTAACCTACTATATTCTAATTAGTACATTAGACGCGTATACTGGGTACATATATAGTTGGTCTTATTAGATATATATTTACTTATCTAACTATATTATATATATTACGAGTATTGTTATAGTATTAGGCTGAGTACCACTGAGGCGGTATATGTATGCGCAGTATGTTCGTATATATATAGTATTAGTATATATAACTAAAGTATTTAGTGCACTGGCCACATATGATAAGAAGGTTTAAGGCAATGGTGTTTAAACGGGCGTTTTTATTTTTTTTATTTTTTCGTATTTTTTTTTTTTGAGTATTTGAATTCTTCAAAGATTATAAGTTGCGTAGTTTTGATCACAGAGTTATTCTAATGTATGCTGCACTATATATATATATATATATAGCTATCTTCTTGCGACTTATATGTATATTGTATATTTTATTATACTATACCTATACTATGTGTTTAATATTTAGTATGGTGGGCCTCTGGTTTGGACTCGATTAGACTCTCATAATATTATATAATATATATTCCTTATAAATATAGTATTTGTATTTTACAGTAACTGGTACGTTATTTAGTGGTCATGCCTCGAGTATATAGTATATATTGGTGACTATATAACGACTTCTATATGGCGCTTATGGACAACTCAGTAATTATTATATATATAGTCATGTGTGTAGGTATGTTCCGACTAGGGGTCATAATGTACGTAACTAGATACACTCTAAATGCTACATAGTTAGTTGGTATAACTATATGGTTTGGGTTTATATATATATAGTGGTACCTATAGTACCTGAACTTTAATATAACTATGTTACTGAGGTATTATGGTTTATGGGCTGTCCTCGGTATAGATGGTATATAGTTAGTGTTGGGTATATAGTATCTATATATAACGTATCAGTGAGATATATATAGTGAGGTATATACTAGCTTGGGCCGTATTATAGAGGGTGGTAACTATCGTAATGAGTCGGTTGCTATATATATATTATACCGAGATATACTGTCTGCGGGCCAGCTGTTTAGTATACTAGTTATCCTATTTGGCGTAGGTATATAGCCGCTAGCTAACTATTACTACGGTGCCCTATTATGTATTACTATATGACGCGCCATTAAGTAGGGTGAGGTTTTTGTCTGGTATGATCGTGATATAGTAAATATTGAGTGATTATTATGATGTATAGTACTCACTATTAGTGAGCTACTATAAGTGGGTGTATTCGTACCTACCTCTATCCCCTTGTGAACTTATCATTAGACTTTATTACTACTATGATTAGCTAGTGAGTCTATATCTGGGTCTATCTATAACTCACCTTATGCAATGCTTACTATTATAGGGCCTGTATATAAGAGGTCAAAATACCTAATAACTCTTTTGAAATATTAGTGTGAACCGCGACACGCTGGCGCTTCTTAACTGAAAGGGTATCACTTTATGATAGTATGAAGCAAGAAGAGTGTAAGTTTTCTTGTTTTGGTAACTGGTGATTTTTTGAGTTGCTTGTAGAATAAAGAGGAAAAGATGCTACGTGGCATTATGGTGGAGAGTAGCCCACATTAATCTAGCAAGCAACTCAAAAGAATCAACAGTTAAACTCATAGTCCCGACAAAGCATACAGGGAAACCTCCCTTTCTCTCCCTCTTGCTTCTCTAGGGTACAGGTTTACCTCTGTGTTCCAGTATATTTTACCATCACAATGTTTATGTACGCATTCGCATGTCCAAGTCTGTACCTTACGGTGACGTATATTGGTTACACAACTAATGAGATTAAAAGATAGGGCATACCAGCATTGCTTAAACCAGGTAAAATATAGGAACACATTTATTCACTGAGCATACCAAGACAACCTGTACCTGATATTTCAAATTCATTTGAAAATTTTTCACTCCTCATGTCAGAGCGGCAAAAAACTGTTAAATAAATTACGTTGATATGCTTTATTACATAGTGGGACGTTACATGATACAAACCGAGACCATTCAACTTAAAAGTTAAACGTATGTCCGTCTTGATTAAATATAATAATGAAATGTTACCTTAAAATTTAATAATTCACATATAATTCTTTTGTAAAATAATTTATGGCTATAACAATACAATCAAGCAACTCTGAAGATGGTCTGGAAGGTTTACGTAACGGACGAAAACTGGTCAGGACCTAATAAATATAAATATGCCAAATGCCGCATACTTTCTTTGCAAATTAATTTTTCTAGATAGTTTTAAGAAAATTAACATGATATTAAGAATAAAATATATTTCATGAATTGGAAGCTAAAAGTAAAACTTTATATTAAAACAAAAAGATGATATAGGGAATTTCTAAATAATACAGGAGGATAAGTGATTATGAATACATAGATAATAATCAATAACTATCAATCAAATGAATCAGGATCATAATTAATAATCTAATAAAATAATAATTAATAATTAATAATATATTTGGAAAGTGTTTCGCATAATCAAATACCTTTATATAGGTAGAAATTTTTTGAATAAACAGGTATTACTATCCATCCACAATTATTAAATCTACCTTAATTAATTCCATTAAAAAAAATTAATAAAAATTCCAATAAGTCGTTTAATATAAATTAAACGAATGTATGAAAACTCCGAACATTTCTATCTACTCATTTAGACATTTTCAACTCTCAAAAATAATGACAACTCTAAACTTTCAAATAAAAACCACTCTCCCTGGACTCCGAATTGTATTGGCTATAGTTTGATAATCTAGAATCTAATTTTGTGTGGTAAAACCTGACATATCCAAGAGATGGTGAGCCTTGGAGAGATAGAGAGAATAGCTTCTGACTTGACTTTTACAAGCCGGTTTTGATATTTGCAAATAAATAGTTATTTTAAATAGCCTGAGGACTTCGAGTCGACGATTGAGCAGAAAAAATAAACTAGCTAACAGGACATATAAAACTCAATTTATCCAATATTAATAATTGATACTATCACTAGAAGCCCAGCAACAAACTCTGCCTTTCTAGCTTGTTTGAACAATCTTTTTTCCAATCTCTAGCTTCTTGTAATAACCCACATTTATTAGAGATTCTATCTTAAAAGATGTCTTTTATATTTTCTTCTAAAATACTTAAGGTTTTTATCTTTAGAACGCCCTGTTTATTTTTTAAAAAATTACTATATCTATTTAATAACTGCATATGCTTCGTGCTTCAGTTGAGAACCTAGCTTCAATAATGGCTTTTTTGTAACATATTTACATTAGAATTTGATAACTACTAGAGGTGAACCAGATATGTGAATTTCACTTTAGAGGATGTGATATGGATCATTTAACTTTTTTCAATATACCGGGCCAAATGATGATGATTTTATTGTTTCTTAGGTCATCAAGTTTAGCCCTCAGGTAACTAATTCTTAAAATTAACTAAAACATCATAATGAGTATAAAAGTTAATGTTATATTCTTGCCAATATATCTCCATCATGATTGAAGTACTTCAATCATTTAGGGGTTTCAATGTACCAACAATGAGTAGTTGTGGATTACATTCTCAATATTGGATCCAGGTTGGAGAGGAAGGCTTAAAAATATATTCAGCATTCTCAAATAATCTCATAGAACACTGAATCATAACCTTACTAATTCATCTAGTTTTCCAAATTATCGTAAATTTGATGCTTCATCATCGTATTAACCTATGATAAAGCTTCATATTCTTTTTCTAGGACTTGCGGCTGCAAAAACTGTAACCATAAGGCTTTGTCTTCGCTTAATTTAAATAGTTTCTCTCTAACAGCACTATCCTACCATAAGCATATCCTCTGGTACTTTAACTAGGATGATTGAAGGATATTGCGTCACTTCTATGCTAAAAATCTCTGTTCAAAATTGATGGTTCAAATCATGCTTGCTCTCACCCCATTCAGGCTATTAACAGTGTGAAAACATAGTGGAAAATTTCTTGCTCTATCAACCATGCTAATTTTCAATCAGTCTGGAATCATTGCAGAGAATTATTCAAACCCTCAAAGAGCAAAGCAATGTGAAAGTTCACTACATGAAACTGTGCTGATCTCCTTGGTTCTCCTACAGACAAATCTTTCTGGTCCATTTTCTTAAAACATCTCTAGCAACTTACGAAAATCTGCCATCATCTTTTTATTCGTTTTGATGGTTCTGTTGCTATTTCTTCAACTAAAAAAATGCTAATATCTTTGATCTTCTACCCTCCTCTACCTCAACCTTGGATGACTGGCAATTCTCCTCCCGCTTCTTCTCCTATTAGATAACCTATACTTTACCTGTTTTTACATTTGGTTGGGTGTATGGATTCCTGCCAAAATTTATGAATGTTAGGGAGGCAAGTGACCCAAAGGCACTTTTCCCAGAGTTTTGAAGGAGTGTGCTTGGGTGCTGGTGTAGTTCATAGCTCAGTTACTCTGTGCCTCATAATTAGCAACTTACCTCAGCATGCAGCCATATTAAAACCTATTCCAAAGAAGGAAGCAGCTCTGATCCTTCTAACTATTGCTGAATGGCTCTCACTTGTATTATGTTCTAAGATCTTTGAAACTATTCTTAACTCTCATATCTTGGCTCATCTGGTATCAAATTCCCTTCTTTCTGATAGTCATTATGGTTCTCTGTGTTCGAGTTCTACAAACATATTATTCTATCTCCCAAATTTATGGTCATCTTCCCTTAAGGACTATGGAAAGTCTTGTGGTGGTGGTGCTTAACATATCCAAAGACATTTTTGAATGGGCATTGCATGCATTGTATCTCTCCAAGCTCCCCTCTTTTGGGTTTCCTCCTCCTCTTTGCTTACATTTATTAGCTTTCTTTCAAATCATTCCATATTAGCTGTTGCTGATGAGGCGACTTTCTCCTTTCCTTCCCTTTCAATAGAGGTATCTCCTATTCTATTCCTTCTTTTCATTATTGCTATTCTCAACTACTCATGTAATCCTTTACATTCACATGCTGATATCCTGATACTCCATTCTTCTATTTATTTCAAATCTGCTCCAACTTTTGCATCCAGAGTTGCCTCTCTTTGTAATCTTTTTAATTCTATTAATGCTATTCTGGATAAAAATTTTCAATGAGGTCATCTCAACCTTGTGAAATTCGACTCTTTAAAAACCAAACTTCTTCCACAAATTTCCCTGTAAATAAGACCTTCAATTTTTTATTTTTTTTTCTATATTGCTATTTTTTTATCTCTTTTTTTTTTTAATTTCTTACCTTATCATTTTACAGCAATATAGGACATTTTATTAATTATAATTTTTTTAATTATTATTATTATCATTATTTCAGATTTATTTAATATTCAAACTTAAAAATTAAAAAGTTATATAATTGGATTTTGAACTCTCATACATAAGCTAAAGGTAATTCATGATTTATATCTGCTCTCCTCATAAAATCAACATCCAAATCCACCATTGAAAATGATGCTGGTATCCAGCCAACCTCTAATAATTACCTCTCTTACAAAATTTCTGCAAGCATTTATGGCCACTCACTGCATATGCTATGCGTGATAACAGATTGTAAAATGCCTCTTAATGTTTTAAAAGATTTCAACTAGATATTTTGGAGTCACTAAATACTACCAACATTGCTTCCTGGTAGTAAACATTATCATCATTATTTTCTAATCTTTTCCAATAACTTAATGTTTATAGATTGATTCACTTTTAGTATTTCTATTTTCCTTGCAACTATCTAAACTTTTGACAATAATTATCCCTTGCTTCTCATTTTTTTTCCAGGAATTATTTTATGAAATCATTTATAAGAAAGAGAATAAATATAATATCTGTCTGAACAACTTTGTTCAGTTATAGATTCAGCATTATTAATTATAATAGTACTATCTTTGACAATGAGGGTTTAAAGAGTAAATTACTTAGGTATCATAATTACCATAGCTGATAGTGACCAAGGAGAATAAAAGGATTAGAAAGAATTCTCTCCAGCCAGAGAGATAAAAAAAAGAAACTTTGATTCACATTTTTTTAGCTTATTTAGAGGCGCACATGTAATACTCATTATTTTTTTTTTTTAAATGTAATATAAAGCAACATTTCAAAGAACTTGAATGCACTAAATATACTGCAAAAAGACCCTTGTGATATCATTAATAACCAGAAAGTTATTTTTAGATATTTCTAAATAAATAAATTTTAAATTAATTTTAAACCCATGACAAATATTTAATATCTATATATTTGTGAAAAATCACAAGAATAAATAGGAATTCAGAAACTTGGGAAAACCTATAAAATAGGAAAAACTTAAGTAGCCAATTCTTCTGATCTGTAAACCAGATTGCAAAATAAGGGAAATACTTAAGTTCCACACAGACAATCATTATTCCTACTCTATCGAACACTAAGAACAATAAAATATACTATAAATAAACAGTACGAGTTTAAAGAATTTGAATATCTTGGTAAAACTTGCGCTAATCCTTCCACCAACAAAATTGGATGCATATTTACTAATAATAATACAGAAAAAAAAAGGGGTGTTCGAGGTTTTAAAACCTTTTTTCC
>JABUQX010044795.1:35000-55243 GCA_015478945.1 Trachelipus rathkii
GTGGAAAGCGCCTTGGCCCTATTTTGCCTCGCCATCACATGAAAGAATTGTCCTTCTGTAGGCAGCATCTCCATGTTTTCGTAGAGCCTCATCTCTTTCACAGATTGCAAATTTGAATTTATCTTTGCTCCTTGATGACTGTCTCTTCAGTTTTTTTCAATGAGTTCGCTTGGTGGCGGATTCCCTTTGATAGGTGAGGAGTGGCAGATGTCAATGCTCAATTTCCGGGTCCATGAACTTATCAAAGTCTAACCATATCCAAATGCCTCTTCATCTTCAGTAGGTTTATTTGCCACCATTGTCACTATCAGTGCTGTTGCCAGGGGTTGCTGATGAGGCGGGCTTCTACTTCTGTGAATCTTTTTTTGTCAAGCGAGCAAGCTCCTCAGTTATTCTATTTAAATGCATCTAGAAGTGGTTCACCGTCGGAGATGTCATTTTTGTGGGGTTTCAGCTAGCTTAAGGAACTTCCCAACAACAAAAAATCATTCAAGAAAAAGGGAATGGTTAAAACACAACATTCTTTATAATCTCTTTATTTTATTGCTGTGTTGTTAAATAAGGGCAACAAACTTTCTAACCTGATAGTAACAGGCCACAGTTACTATTTAAAAGACTATGGGCTCATAAAACAGAAATCGGAATTAGAACATAACAAGAATCAATCAAGAAGAATCACAAGAAGAATTACCAATCAAGCAAATTGAGGAGAATTTGCAAATCATATATTACTTTGTGTTGACTGTTGAAAGTGAGAGGTGTACTGCTATATTCTTGATTTAAATTTACTCCTGAAATATTTGGTACTTAAATCTGTTTTTTCAGGAGTTCTGCAATATTCTAAGTTTTCTATTGCATCTGATTCAATAGTGGTAATTCAATAAGGTTAGTTGCTATGCTTCTCTCTGAGGAAAATCTTCTGTGAAAGATCCAGCTCTGATTATTTGCAAAGTAGGGAGCACCAAGCTCCTGGAGATTTCTGATAATGATAAAAAAAGTTAAGAGCACCTGGCTCTGTGGTTTTTCAATTAGAGAAAGGAACACCAAGCTCCGGAATCTTTTTTCAAGTAATGAAAAGGAGCACCAAGCCCCAAGATTTCTGATAATGGTAGAAATTAAGAGCACTTGGTTCCGTAAAATTTTGTATTAAAGAAGTTTCTATAAGAGCTCCAGGCTTAGGAATATTGGATATTCAAAGATGAAGTTAAGAACACATGGCTCCGGGAGTCTGTAATTATCAATTATAATTATTACAGGAATTCATTTTTTAATTTACTTTTGTCTGTGTTAAATATATTCAAATTATTTTTAAATTTATATTATAACAAACCCCCTTTTTTTTAAAGGACATATGTGCAAATTTCTTCTTGATTCAACTAACTTCTGCAGCTAATAATTAAGTTTCACCAGCACTAAAAGAAAAATTAAACAGTTAATGCTAAATTTGACTGGATATTATTAATTTTAAATATAAGGGTTTAACGAGAGCCCGAACAACGCAGTAAGTAATGTATTCCATAAATTTTAAAAGGTTTGTCTGACATGATCTATCCTTTCAAAAACCATGCTGGGAGTCATATAGTAATTTATCATCATCCAAATGTTTCTCTATATGACCTTTCAGTAACTTTTACAACCAGAGATGTTAAGTTTCCCAAATCTTCCTTACTACCTCTCTTATAAATAGGCAAAACATATGCTGTTTTTCAATATTGTGGTACCTCACCAAATGTTATAGATCACTTCAAAATCAAATGCAGTGCCTTTGCCTTTGCAGATATATGTGACAAAGTCTGTTTGGCACACGCATGCATGCACACACACACACAAAGAAAAAATTTACAGTCAAAGGACACTTCATTTCTGAAATCAGAATATAAGGTACATCTGATATTATAGTAAATTAATTTATCTTTTTTTACATTTAAAGTATGAAAATGGTCTTTTTCAATTCATTAAACTTTTTTCTGTTCATTTATGTATATACATTTTATGTTCCTAGTATTCGATAGAGAAGAAATAATGAATGACTCTGTGAAACCTAAGAATTACCAAAATAAGTTACATTCCAACCTTAAACCAATGTGTGCTCCAGCTGGGACCAAAGGTCTCACCAACATTAACAGGTGAAAATGACTGCTGAAAAATAGCTGCAAAATCCCAATCTTGCCAAGAACCTTCACCTCCAGGTAGACTCCAATGCCCTATAACTATACAAATGAAAAACAAAAAAAACAAATGATGTTTTACAACCCACAAATCAATAAGATCAAAACTAACTAGCTCTCTCTATCTAATATATATATCATATATATATATAGGAATAAGCCTCGGTCAACCGCTTGTAAAAATGAGTGTGGGGTCGAATAAACGTCATCCATAGAACTCGTGAAGATGAAAGCAGGTTCATACCATCGTTCATATCCATGAAAATCTTTTTCTCTACCTCCAATAATACACAATTGGTTCGAAATGAAGGCTTGTTCTCGTATCGGGCATAAGGGGGATCACTTCTTGAGTTGTTTTATTTTTAAAGCCCTTCTGCGTCTTCTCCTTCAGTCGTCTCCTGCAGGTGTTTTTCACTCGCACCGCATCCCTGAGTACACCACATACCAATTACCGTGCAACCTGATGCTAACGCACCCGCACCGAGAGTACAACCTGTCAATTTTCGCACCCAGCACTCCAGCACTTCTACTGCACCGTCTCGTGCCCACGCCCCTTGGGCTAGAGATTTTGAGGAACATGGTATTTCTGTCAAAACTTGGTACCTTATAATTAATTGAAAGATTAAATATTCACCGTTATTAGGGGATAACGTGAAGAAACTCATACTGTTAACGAAGTGATAACATGACCAAAAGCAATACCATCTTTAAGGGAGAGGGGATGATGGCGCAGCGAACCTAGTAATAATCGACAGTAAGGAACAATATGAAACCTTTGTAATAATATAGAACCTTCATATAAGGAACTTGCATCATATTATATGGTTTAAATAACCGTACACACCCCAAAGGGGGGTCTTCGGCCCACCAAACCTGAAACATTGACATAGCACGACGAAACTTGGGATTATTAACATTTTTCTTATATGTATCCTCGATACAGAAACATAGAAAAAAAATTTTTTTAATAAAATATAAATTAGAAATAAAATTTAAAATAAAATTAAAAAAAAAAAAAAAAATTTTTTTTTAAAAAATTAAAATTTTTTTTTTTATTTTTTTTTTTTTATTCTTTTTAAGTTTTAACTTACAAATTACGTTTTACATACCCTAATTCAAATCAGTATAAAATCAGTAAATCAGTAAATCAACTGCTCTCTCAGACCTTCCATGATACTAAATTGATCTATTATGATATCATTCATATTTTTTAGTGAAATTGTGATGAGTTTTACAATACATACTATAATCAAGTAAAATCAGTAAAAATACAAACTACCGAAATACGCACTAAGCATATCCACTCGAGGAATCTACTCTGCTCCAGCCGAAATTTTTTTTTATTGTGATCCGTGAGTTTGAAGAGTCTATTTTGTATATGCGTATCGTGTAGACTTAATACACTATTGATACTATTAAAATAAGTGATCACTGCCTATTAGATTTCTATAGTCTATCATAAATTATTTTTTAGTAAATTTAGTAATTAGACTTAATCAGTAAAAATATATATATCAGTAATATACAATAACATTATCTACTACCTCAGTTATAACCCTCTACTAATGCCATTCACCACCTATAACCAATATGAAATCTATAGATCTTAATTATGGATCTATTTATTGCTCATGAGACTTCTTGAAACTAGCTTATTTTATAGGATAACATAACTAAAAACGAATATATCTTTATTATACATACTGAGATTCAATACTCAGATATAATTAGCTAACGTTAACAAAAGTTTTATCTACTAATTAATAAATAGAGCTTACTAAATATATATATAGCCTCATCTGAACTATGAGTTATATGTCAATCATAAGAGCAATCTGACCAACTATTACACTTAGAGCATGAAATAAACACTCAGTAATAAGGGATTAAAGCAAATGGTGTGATCACGATAGGTGTCTACAGAAGTGAACGAGACCCCGAGTGACAAGTAGAGCGAAACATCAGTGCATTAAGTCGGGGAGAGCTAAAGAGCTTATTTCTACACTTCATAAGTGGATACGCTAAAGTTCCACATTATCATCCGAGTTAAAAGGGACAGATGTGTAGTAGTGATGTAAAACCCACCCACTGGCTAGAATCAATCCTAACACTAAAAATATAAATCACACAAACATGTGAGGTCACGGTGAGGAGTTTTATACCGAGATAAACCATCTCCAACAGGGAGATAGGTGACATCTAAACAGTCCTAAATACTGTCATTCACCGGAAAGGCCGAGAGACCGTTTCCCCACATCAACTTATAATCTAATCACAGTTCTGAGAGCGAGTGGCAGAGGTGAGATGTAATAAATAACACATTATACGGGATACTAAACCTACCTAACATAACTTCATTACAGTAACAGAATAATAACTGCATCAAACGGGTAAACAACCTCTAAAGTGACCATGGACACCACACTTGCTGAGATACTATTCAGGCCTAAATGTTAGACCTATAACTAGCATACCGAGAGGACGTAAACCTCAGAATGGTATACGGAACATCATTGGTTCTAATGAGACCACTACCCTCCTCCTACACGTAGGAGAGCAGTACTTGTTAATTTACTGAATCCAACTGACCGATCGAGTCAGGTGTTTGTGTTATTATCTGGGTTGTGAACTACAGAACTGTATTGTCAGGTTCTACCGAGACCATCTCGGTTACATTATCAATACGCACAGTATAGGTGACACAACGTCCCCTCCTGAGAAATATTCTCCCTAGTCAGAGCATACCAGAGAGATGCCCTCTCCATATCACGAGTGCTATACCATTAATATAATAGCTAACATACAGCACTGAGTGAGTATAAAACAATGAACTGAGAAATGAATTATAATTGTATAATATAATACTAAACAACTCTAAACTATACAAACTTACGCTAACGAATATAACTAGTTAATCAGATTAACAAATAAAGTGTCCACACTTAATATTACAAATATCATTAAAATAGTAACTAACTAACATGATACGCAAAACGTAACCTAATTACATTATATATTTTACTTTTTTACAATCAGCATTAATCTTTTAACACAACTTAATAGATATATTCTTTATTTTACTGAGTTAATCTTCACTATTTGACATCTATAGTAAATACATATTTAAGTGACAAATATATTGTTATAATAACATTATTATGATTATTATTACATATATATCACTAAAAAGGCTAACTAATTTAAATAATAATGCTCATATATATAAAATAACAAGTTTTTATTTACAATATATCTTTATAAGTATATTGTCAAATTTTACACATAAGAAATCGTCAATCATTACATAAAGAGGCGCAATAAACTTGCATTAAATAAACACGAGTGCTTAATAATTGCAAACATATACAAATTTTATCACGAAACGTAACATCCATTAAGCGACAAAGTTTTTATCCAAAACCATAAATAAAAAAATAAGTTCTTTGTAATAAATAATCATAGTAAAGAGTGTAATAGTTTTTACCAGAAGAGCACATTATGGAAAAGTAAATCTGTAAATCAAGACTCCCGTACCCTCATCGCTCCTACCCCTACCCTATCCTAACAACGCGCTGATGACATGAGACATTGGAGTCAGATTTTTGTGGAATCTATTCTTGAGTTATTCTATTATAATATAAGTTCAGATGTTACACTTTGACTATATGCACGATTAGTATCTACATCTATACGGAGTGAATAAAGCACAGAGAGAACTAAACACATTAATTATATAAGATTCTTTATAATTCTTTATATCCAATATAATTCGTAATTTACATTTCTTTAGCAATATATATCTTAGCTTTTACAAAATTTTGAGAGTGAGTATTATTTTAGAATTAATTATAAAATGAAAGTAAAATGCTATAAACACTCATTTGGCCAGTAAACACCTTCATAAGGTATATAAGTAATAATGAGTACCACTTATAATAGATATTAATTAAATGTACTAATAATTGACAAATAATACTATACTCATCAACTCCATTATCGGAGCTCACTATAGAAATAACTTAACTTACTATACATTTATAAACTATAAAAGGTCCATAATTTATTTGTATATGTCTGCATTTATTGCTGATGGAAAGTTACTATAATACCTATATTCATCCAAACTTTTCTAAAGCATACTCTACATACATTAATACAGTATGTTTAAATTTTAGCTAATTATAAGAATATAATTTGATATTATATTTATACTCTATATCGTAGTACTATGTATGATTCGAGAATTCAATTTCGAGAGAATAATAACTATTTAAGTTGCAACAAACGCAAATCTATTAATCATAATTATATCAATGTTGTCTAACTGAAACATCTTTAATACTTTCACTAATAAGTATTTTATCACTATTCAATAAATTTCAGCTATAAACTTTGCAGATCAGCTTCACATAGAGTCGATATATAAAATCAAAGAATTAGCTATTATGTATATACCATATTGTAAAAACTAAGGAAACAATGATTAACCCTCTGTCAACCCATAAATAGCTATCATTTCTACGCTCATCTCACACTAAAGATTCATGAGTTTTATATCTTATCCTATAAACAAAGATATCTCTATCACTTAACTTAACACCAGCTCACATGTGTTATACTCACAAATGTTAACAATTGGCCACTAATCAACAAATAAACGACATAAACTATACTCTCACCTCTAATAAACTAATCTAATAATACGACAATGCTCTCTAGGTGTCATAATATACGACTAACTAACATTAATTTTTAAACAACCATATTGACACAGTAAATTTAACAAAAATTTATCAGTGAACCTTGTTCTAATTATCATACCATAGATCTCCTTATAGAACGCGAGGTACAGAAAACTTGTTGTGGAGACCGTAGTACCCAAATTAATGTTTAAGTACCTCTCAAACATCAAGGCATTCATCCAAAAGATACCCTAATAATGTTAACTTTTAGAGAAATAAGGGTTGCCTCATAACGTGTAAAATGATAAATATGAGTGATAGTGTTATTAATGAGAGATTATTTATAATAGCCTGAAATTAAATTAAGGTTAGAAATAACAGATAATTTAAAGATAAAAATCTACAATAGAGAATTAAAAGGTGAGTCCAATGGAGTCCTATCACCACTAACTCATTGAGGAGTGAGAGAGCGCTTTCACTAAAAGTAAAAATTTTTATAATAAATTCATATATATTAAAAAAAAAAAAAATAATCAACCCATGACCTTTAGATTTATTGATCTAATTTTGATGTCACAGTCACATTTCGCAGAAAGGTATCACTTACGGAATTTTATATCTCACGGATGATCACAATAGAAAATGAAGTGTTCTCTTATATATCTAATCATCGATATATATGTTTCAACGTAACAAACTGTTTAACATAATAAAGCTAACATAACAATACACCGTAACGACTAAGAAATGTAATGTACTAATGCAAACCGGAAAATACCTAGCTATGATATCAAGTACCGTTAACTTTTCCTGAAACATGTGATCCTAAGTTAAGAGTTCTACACCTTAACAAGAGGTAACCCAAGAAATAAGAGTGAACTAACATTGGTATTTTCTATTAACTATTTTAGACCTATTCATCATTATAACATAACTCTTAATCCAAAATTATCTTAATAATATCTATCTAACATAATTAAATTTACTATTACTTATTTACATTGTAAGCAGTTAAATAATCTTAATACACAAATTTTTTGAGTCATTAACCATATGTATACTATTAATGTTTTATCAATAAGACACAAGAGCGCAACGGAGATAAACTTTGGTATAATCTATTAATCAATATGTTTATCTCATATTATACTTTTTTATGTCCACAATTACATATTAAGTTTATCTTCTGAATAATAGAGTCGAATCAAATAATAAATAGATATAGTTAGAATAATTCACCCTGAATCTTTAATATAACCACAGTCTCAGCTTAAGAAAAAAATAAATCTTTCAAAATTCAAAGCAACAAACAACACACCATATCATTAGGTATCAAGAAAGCCCCTTGAACGTAACTCCTGTTCTCCTCAAAACTGATCCTCGTGTAGACTTCCTATTGATCTATTTTGAGAATCCTTCACTTATGATCTAAACATTTACAGTGAGAAGTAGTGCAAAAGTTTTATTCCAGATATAGGACCAAGCAAACTACATATTAATAATGTTATTACTTTATAATAACTAATCATCGAATATATTGACTATACGTTAATACAAACTGATTTTCAACATATTAAATAATAATATGGCTCACACCATATATATACATACGCTCTTGATAAACTAAGAATATAATATATGTACAAAACGTACAAACCTATATATAATTCATTTCTACTCAATAAATATTCTAACTACTAATAAATTAAACTATAAACTTCCGTATCACTTTAAACTCAATAATCAAGTAAATATAGATACACTAACGTTAACATATATGTACATAAACTAGTAGGCCTTATTCTTATATCAACTTATTTTTCAAAGCATATATATCTAGCAATTATTAGCAATGTTAATTCTTAATACATTATACAATCGTCTAAATATTTATCATTAAAGCTTTTCTTGTCTACAATAACCCTGTCTAATCATCATATATTCTAAAATGGAAGAAGTTAATACGTAAAAACAAATTCATTTGTGCACCATCAGACTACCCTTACAGATAAGACACCTAATATCTCAATCACATAATTCATCATTACTCGAAAATCTTATACGATAAGTCTACAAAAAAAAAAAAAAAAAAGTCATTATGAGAATTGGACCCCAGACAAGCAAGAGCAACACTGTGCGATATCACCGTATTAGAACAAAAAGTATCTAAAAACACATTTGTTTTATTCTCTATTATTGATTCAATTTATACTTATCAAGAAAAACATGTACGAGAACTCAAGATTTTTTTAATTCCTAATTGACTATATTTATTTTCTTATTACACGAGAAATGAGATAGTTTCTTTAAAAAGTACGATAAATTTAAAATAATGACAATGTGTATGACTAAGAAGAAGAAGAATTAAAAGATTTTTTATCTTAGACTATTTTAATAAAGGTATGTGTGCAGCTATATCAACACCCGATAAAAACTCAGTAAATCAACCCACACCCCACCCTAATCCCTACATTCCCCTACCCTCCCACACCGGCTCAGGCGCGCGTAAGGAGGCGAGAATCCTCACTTGACCACACCCCTCGTAATATTATATTCCTCAAGCTGCGATTATTGCATGAGTATGTCATTTTCTTGTGTAATTAATCCTATATAACATATATAACTTTTATTGAGATTTGTTATATCTATATATACACCTCTAGACCCTAACGAATATAGTGCTGCTCAGCGGGGTGTACGGCGAGAGCATGGAAGCCCTCCTTAAGAGAGTGCAATCAATTAAGCTTAAACAATATCAATACACACTGAGACTAAGAGGCATTATTTAAGAATTGTTTAATAATTCTTCACCCATCTGTGAATCATTATCTAATGGCATCGCTGATTATGAAAAGGATTATCTGCGAATAAAAATATTTACATTAAATACTCTCCGTGACCATAAATATCGGCCAGAAACTTGGATAAAAAAATAAAAATAAAAAGAAGTTCCGATTGTCATATCCTAATGACTTAATATGATATTCCGCACATGTTCCTGAGATGCTATCTCCACCAAGCACAAAACAGGTAAAGCCGTATTATATAACAAAATTCTTATACTAACAAAAAATTAATTCATATTTTCTTTATATGTTCCAATTAGTCATTAGAGAATACTATAAAAATTGACACTTAGTCTAATCAATGCTAAAGTTTGTCATTCACGATAGAATATTTGTCGAGTATGGTATTAACTATCTATTGGTGGTGAGGCTAACTGAACCTGATATATATACGTTATAGAATATAATTAGCAAATAATATCCTCTATAAGGTAATGCAAAAGGGCTACTTAGTCAAATCAAATAAACTTTAAAACCTAAAGGCTCTAATGTTTCTAAACACATATTATCAATCTAGACTATGATTAACAAAGTATATTAATATAATCTTACAAATATACTCTCAATTCATTATTCTACTAACAATATCAAGGGTTAATTTCAACACTATACTAATATATGAGTCAATATAATTTTAAACCCACGTGGCCTAACTATATCAGTAATAAATAAGTATTTTTCAAATTTACTCAGTATACAATAAAAGTACGTAAAGCAACCAATCATCATATCTAGCTTTGGATAGAAGAAATATACTTCAATTAAAGAGGTGGCATCGACAACACACTTTTTATGTATAAGTACGATTTATGAATTACCTGAGTTAGTGGAGGGGATATTTATCACCCCGAAGATGTTAAGTATATAATGCTCATTTGGTGTTTGAGAGGAGAAGAGAGCTCTTATCACAGAGCTCTCTGGAGAGTGTTCTCATCGGAAAGTATCGACACTTTATCCTAGCCCACTTTATTTCTCCTCTCGAGTTACTATTTGTTCGGTAAGTCACAGAGGAGGTACGAATACATCAGTTTAGAGCAGCTAAGGAGCTATAGAATATTCTGAGATAGTGGTTGAAGACATCACAGCGGAATGGTTGTACTTTAAATACAACAATCATGTGACAAAAGTGATGAGTTGATTTTCATTACATAACCAATTCTTTTGTCCCACATATAGCTTCTTAACCAGAGGAAGTGAATATTAGCTTTTCTCATTCAAACAGTATAAAATCAAAATTCCTTATATATTCTAAGAGAGAAAATTAAAATATAATATTAAACGAGTATCAGTGGTAAACAAATATTTAGACCGATGTATAAATATAACAGTAACCTCAGTGAGATAATAGTATTCATTTAGTCATGCCAAGTAAGGTTATAGTCGACTATATATATATCACATACGACTCGAGAGAAATCAGATTTTAGCCTTTCCATAGGCGAGTGTGAAGGACCCTACCACATATCTTCGCTCTCAGGAATATCTTTGAGTGGAAATACGGAAGCAAATGAAAGAAGAAAAGCGACATACGAACAATTAGCTTTGAGAGACTCATTCCTCAGCTCTCTATCTTTAGGGGGGGACGTTGAGTCGGAGTTACTTATCCAAAACCTGCACCCACACCTCTAATAAAAACATCATAATTTAATAACACTTCATTAAATTAATAAAATTAACAAAGGCTCATTTATATCGGATTTTATTAGTCAAAGTTAAGAGTAGTCAGTTAAAAAATATTTAAACCTATACTTATAATTACTAAATTCAAAAGGGATTATTCAAATTTTAAGGACAAATATGTCCTACTTGGAAGAATAATACTAAGGATTAATTGTAAAAAAGTATTATAATAAGTAAGAATATTAAATGATCTAATCAGTGTTAATAAGAGTGACTCTCAATTAGTCACACATATATTCAATATAGTATAATTTAAAAATAATAAGTGAAAAATAATTAATTACGAGACACTATATGCATAGATATTATTTTATTGCATTTTCTAAATTAGCATAATAGATTAATAATATAATCTCACTAATTTATATAATACATTAATAAAAATAGATAATAATAAATAAACTATTAACTTAGTTAAGGTTTCAAAATTCTACATTTATGGAATTTAGTGATACAATATTATAAATATATAAAAGTATATATAAAAAATATAAATAAAACACTAAAACGTATAATTTAATAATAAATTATCCTAAAATATAATAGTAACTCGAAAAACTTATAAACCTATACTTTAAACGTTTATATATACTATACCTATTATAACTATTATAGTCATTAATATTAGTTCAATTTAGATATTAGACATGTATCTATACTTGGAGAAAATGGTAACTAAAGTATATAAAGATAAACTAGATTAAACAAATAAACTATAAACTTCAAAGAAACAATCTTAAGAAGCTAAACCATACCAAAGCTGAAACTGAATAGGTTATATACAATAGATTAAAATTATAAAATATTAATAACATTTGGTACTATAAAAGTTTAATAATAAAAATATATTACCTCCTAATATAAGTTTGATTAAAAATAGTAATATTATAAAAGTCATAACAATATAATTAAATTAATAAGGATAATATATATCAATAAAATTATATAAAAAAAAAATATAATTTAATATACTACTTGAGCAGTGATTTTCATTTTCTCACAATTATAAAAAGATTATGTTCTTTTAATCCATATAAATTTGAATGATAATATTAATTTACATTTTTAGAACTTTTATAATCCTACCCCAATAATTCACACTAAATGTTTTTTCTTATATAAACTTCAACTTCTGATTTAATATGTAATATTTAATATTATTAATATATTATTTAAAGATATGGTTTTATAAGCATTTTTCAGAATTTATTACTAAATGATATATATATATAAGTACCTCAGTTACGGTAGTTTTTGAGCTAATTGTATTGTGATTTGCATTCTTACCTCCAAGATCATGTATTAACACTAAACAAGTAATATATAATTAATATTAATGGATTAACTAAGTAATTATTATATTATATACTACAATTATTAGTTTAATTATAAATTTAGTTTGTCTTCCTACTGTTTGATTAATTTTTATTTAGTTCTTTAAATTACTATGTAGATTAAATTATATTTATTATTATATTATAGATTTATTATGTCATTATTTATAGATAATAATACATTAGGAGACAATTCCTATTTAATTATTATATATTATATATTATCTTTAATTAATTCTATATTATTATTTATTTATTTAATATTTATATTAATTATTTATTATTTATTTTATATTAATTATTTAGTTTATTGTTTATATTAATATTAATATTAATATTAAAATTTAATATTATTATTTAATTATTATTATTATTATTTATATTATATTTACTCTCTATATGAATTGCTAACTTATTTTCCTAAAGATTGATTATGATTTAATTATTAATTTTAACATTTTACTTATTTTCAATGTTAAATTAATTATAAATTTTATATGTTTTAGCTGATGATGGTTTTGGATAAACTCGAAATGTGATCGAGTAAGCGTGAAAGCATTCAAAAGCTTCTGTGGTTTACTTCGTGTATTTAATTTCATGTATATATTATTATATGTAACCTATATATATCTATTAAATAACTATTATAATATAATATATAATCATATATATATATCACTATATATAAATATATAAATATATATAATATAATTAATAAATTATTATAATTACATAATAAATCCATTACTAATTATATATTATATTAATATATATATATATATATTATAATTATATATAATATATAATTATATATATATTATATGATATATGATATATAAATATAATACTTTGCTATTTCCATAATATTACCTGAACTAAAACTTATAGTATCATGGAACCTCATTGCAATTCATACTTATTAACTACCTTCCTACTTACAAGTCAGATGTGCTCTCTGACACATAAATTGTTAATATCAAGAATTGCTCACACTAAAAGATAGATTATTTATATTCGTGAACTCGTTCGCGCTCTCTCATTCCATTATAATCCAATTAAATATATAATTAATTGTAAAATTTTAATGTACTCATGCTATAAATGCTACAATCGTCGTGATTAAATGTATCAATCTTATTTTGTGAAATTTGATAATTGAAGAAGACTAGAAGAAAAAGCAAAATCTCAACATACTCACTCGGCATTTGTGTAATAGCACAATAAAAAAGTGTAACTCACAGTAAATCTTATAGAGAATGTTAAAAGCTTACCCTTTAGAATACAGTGCGAGTATTATTTTTGCTAATTGTGTTCAAATTTATTCCCTTCTGAAAATAATATACGCGTCTGTGAATCTTGTTGTACTGCTAGATGTGTCGGTATTGATATTTATGACTAATTCCGTGCTGCTGCTTAAATAATAAATATACGAAAAAGGAGAGAGAGAAAACACAATTTAGAGACTTTACGTGTATGAGTATAATACACTACCACAATGCAGTAAGATTAGGCACACGGCATTATCGTGTTGATTACGTGTGGAATTTTCGTGTAAAGAATTGATTCCTTGTTTACCACACAGAAACAGTTAATCATTTCTAATTTCTATGAATAATCATAACATTATTCTTTCATTATGTGCGAATCAATTATAGTTTATCCACAGAAAGCTTTATCTTCCACGAGTACGTTGGTTATTAAGAGCATTTATTACCTAGAAATCAACCCACTCACAGTTAAAATCATCATAGTTGCATTTATTAATATTGATATAGTTAAAGTACTTGTGAAAATCAGTAGACATAAACAGTACACCTATATATCTGCCGAAAAGATTAGAAGATTAAAGACGTTTCTTTATCTACAACGAATTCTGTACAACACTTAACTGAGAGTATGTCAGATTTCAGAGAAAAAAGAAACGCAAGAAATTTTCCAGCTGAAAATCTGTTTCAATTAGTGTTGAAAGAACAATTTTCCATCAACGGTTAATACACCGGCTTCGAGACCAGTCACTAATCAAAAGCATAAAAGCTGCATTTATAAGATACACGAAGTTTACACAGAGATCTCACTCTCTTTATTGTTTTTCTTTCACCATATTTTTAAGAGGGTGCATTTCTCCCATCTGCGTAACGAAGCTCTCATAAAACGGCAAGTAATAAGAACCGATTGTAATTTATGGTTATATATATAATTTTTTTATAATCCGGAGTCCAGACAGTAAATGTGTTTTGCTACTTAGGTAGTTTACTTCCTATTAACTACGACTATAGTATCTAGCTTTATACAGTATATCTATAAAAAGAGAGTGAAGATAGCTAATTTTTCCTCTCGATCATATCATCATAGAGTTCTTTCGATCTAAGAGTTACACACACACACAGATGAAATACCAGTATATTAAAAACACGCAATTAGAGCCATTAATTCAGTAAATTACCTGCTTTATTGAACATATTACTTCGACAAATAATTGAAAAGTGATGGAGTAGTCCAAAGTACTTAGAGTGAGAGGTTAGAGAGAATATATGTATACTCAAAGTGATTAGAATAATGGAATTAATAGTCTATAATTATCTCTGGGCTGGGGGCGATGGTCATATAATCTACGAAACGAATTTCACGGCCATATTTAGATTTCTAATTATAAAATTATATTAATAAGAAAAATATAAGAATTCAATTTGCAGGTATGAATATAAAAGTTAACAGTTATGTTTTATATTATTGCCACATTTTAGTAAAAACATAGAGAAATCTGTAGGATTTCTTTAATAATACCTTAGCAAACTTTTTAGAGAATATTGAATCGTTGGAGTACAGAGAGAGTGTGTTATATATATCCCATAGAGACATGAGAACTCTTTAAGTATTGATCGTGCAGCTCATTTATCTTGACCATTCGACTCTTGAATATTGACAGTGAGAGCCTTCGTTTTTTTGTCTAATAATTAGGTAAACGGCACATTCTGTGTGAGAATATCTCTGTTACGTGAAATTCGACCTTCATATGGTACGTAATTTGATTGTGTAGATTTTCACATTATCTAGAAAGCCCTATGACTTTGTGCGTATATGGTTGCCTGATAGAGAGAAAGTGGTAAAGGAAACCATTCAGTAGTAGAAATTCTTCGAGGCGGGTATCATCAAGTTTGATACATCCAATTAGTAATGACTAGAGACTTATAGTTATTTCCGATTTTATTTATACCACTCACCTAGAGTGTCTGCTCTTCTTAAATGGAAGTTCAAATCCATAAATAAATATCCAGTAGAGGGAAGATATAAATTCGACAATAATGTTTAATAGGATACACATATTAATTAGCCTTCCTGGGGTAAGATAGAAACGGTAAACGCTTGCTCCGACGAGAAAGAACATACTGAGCCTAAGCTTATATACATCATCCACCTATTCGTCCAATATAATGAAGGCCGTAGTCCATAATAGATAAATCTATGCCTCACTTGCCAATATGCGTACCGCTCCTTTACAGGAATTTTTAATTGAGTTACAGAAAAAATGATGTTCAGTATGAATGCACGCATTCCACATTCAAGTCCTATCTTTCTATTTTATACCATGCGACCCTGATTACAGAATCTCTTCCCTATCTATTGCTTCTTTTTTCCTCATGGCAGTGTATCTTATCTCTTTGTTATACCATCGAGTTCAAAAGTCCTTCCGAACATCTCCGAAGATCTCTTGAGGAACTGAATAAGTTCCTTTCTCTTGAAGGTGAATTGGAAGAAGTAGGATCAGTTAAAAATCGAGACTTGTATTGCCAAAGGTGTTTTAAACAAAAACATTTGTGGTATGTTAAGTGGTACAAATCGTTTGTCCGACAGTAGAGTTAAGTAGAGGTCTCGAGTTATAGCGTCGCGATATCTTGCCAGGATAAAGTGATAAAATCGCGAATATCATTCCAAGAATACTTTTTTACGACCCACTACTTTATTGCTACTGTCTTGTAGAAGGCAGTTTTAATGAACGTCGGTGATCTTTCCACAATACTCCATCCCAAGGGCTATAACACAAAGGAATTCGGATATGTTTAAATTTGATTTTACGAGAAACTCAGGAACACTGTTTCCGAAACACCAACAGAACTGAGTCAAGAAGAATTGCTCGCGCTTATGATATTTAAGGAAATTCGGGCATTGTTTCTACAGAATGTATTTCTTAGAAATTTGGAACTCCAAACTTTGTGACAAAACGCTTTGAAACGATTGCACACAAAAAAAAAGATATATCTTCTGCAACATGTATTAGTATGTTAACTAAAATATACACACACACGAATGTTGAGACAAAGTGTACCTGCACCTAACAATTAGATACATTATCTCCTTTTGTTAGGGGATGTGATTTTTGAACCTTTGACTTTTGACAAAGAAATGTTTAGCTGTAGCTCAACCCCAAATTATTACTGAAAACGATGATCTTATATTGAATAAGGTACGATAAAGAGTTAAAATGATTGGCATACTTATTGTGAAAATTTGTGAACTTTGAGATATGAAAGGAAAAGCTATGTACTTTTTTTTTCGCAGATGCACCACATTCCAACCGACAGTATTTTTTCTTCTTATCGTGTTGTCGAGCTGATTAATTAGACCAATTTAACCTTTTTTATAGTGCCAGTGAATACATGTTAAAGGGTTGCCATGTAAATGCCAAGGTGTTTACAGGCAACATGCGCATCTTTAATGATGAGAAAAGGTCAGAGATGGGATTTACAAGTAACTATACCCTTAAACAAACGACAATATACGGATTCACTACACCAGCTCGCTCTAAAACAGTAATATTAGTCCGAGATAGACGGCCCCCTTACTGTCTGATGCTGAGCCTATGTAAGTTCTCAATCCTTAAAGAGGTTTGAGATACAACCAGAATGTAAGTGTTTTTAGAGTTTTTCAAAGAAGATACCTTAAACAACTGACCTGCCTAAATTACTAGAGTCCAAATTATTACATGAAATGGATTTAGTATGAATGCTATTTTCAACTTTAGATTTCTTTGTTATAACACTTAAACGTACTACTACTAAGCTTCGACTACGCATTAATTGCTACACCAAGAATTGTTAAGTATTTAAGAGTTCTTCCAAAAAGAGATACCTCACACTGCCTAAATTTACCCTAGGAGTCAAATTTTACATGAAATGATTATATGATGCCTAATTTTTTTCAACTTTAATTTCTTTGTTATAATTTAAACAAGCTTGCTATACTCTTTATTGCGGACAATTAAAACCAGATGTAAGTATTTTAGAGTTCTTTAAAGAAGATACTCAAACACACCTGCCTAAATTACTAGGAGTCCAAATTATTTACATGAAAGTCGATTTGTATAAAGTTATTTTTTCAACTTTAGATTTCTTTGGTTTATTACACTTAAACGATATACCTAAGGAGTCCAAATTCTTAATTGCTTCAACCATACCAGAATGTAGTATTTTAGAGTTGTTCACAAGGATGCCTAAAACAAAACAACACACAACAACAAACTGCCTAAAATTAAACCCAACTACACCGAATAAACAAAAAAGACAGAGTAATAAAACCAACCTAAACAAATACCTATAAATATACACAACCACACTTAACATAACCCGAGACAAAAAAGTAAAGAGATAACATCACCAATCTAAGACAAAAACTAAACCCAATAAAACAAACTCCGCACAAAACACTCACACAACAACAAACAACAAAAACTCACAAAGATTAAAATTAACCACAACACAAACAACAACAAACCACACATTCACCCAGAAAATCTATTTAATATTAGAAATAAACCTTCATTTCAAATATATTCAAGCATTTTCTTTGTTCTTGACTTGGATAGCATTACCATTGAAGCTCAAATATCGCTTTATGCTACAATCCAAGATGTAGTATTATAGAGTTCTTCAATGATAATACTTCAAACACCTAATTACCTAGGAGTCCAATTATTACATGAAAGTGATTAATATAAATCTAAATTTTCAAGTTTAGATTTCTTTGTTATATTACATATAACAAACTCTTTAAACGATTTACCTAAGCTCGACTACGCTTATTTGCTACACCAGAATGTAAGTATTTAGAGTTCTTTCAAGAAGATACCTCAAAACACCTCGCTAAATTACCTAGGAGTCCAAATTATTGTCATGAAAGTGATTAGTATGAATGCTAATTTTTCACTTTAAAGATTTCTTTTGTTATAACACTGTAAACATATATCCTAGAGCTCGATACACTTTATTTGGCTCACCAAAATGTAGTTTTTTAGGTTCTTCAAAAATTACCTCCTCAAACAAGTTCACCTGCCTAAAATTACCTAGGAGTCCAAATTATTACATGAAAGTGATTATTATTGAATGCTCATTTTTTCAACTTTAGATTTCTTTGCTATAACTCCTTAAAACGATATACCTAAGCTCGACTACGCTTTATTACTACAAAAGATAAGTATTTTAGAGTTTTTTCAAAGAAGATACCTCAAACACACCCCTTAATTACCTAGGAGTTTCCAAATTATTAATGAAGTGATTTAGTATGATGCTAATTTTTTTAACCTTTAGATTGCTTTGGTTTAAACACTTAAACGAATACCTAAGCTCGACTACGCATTTTTGCTACACCAGCAATTGTAGTATTTTAGAGTTCGTCATAGAAGATATAAACACCGCTGCCTAAATTACCTAGGAGTTCCAATTATTACATGAAAGTGATTAAGTTTGAATGTTTTTTCAATGTTAGATTTCTTTGTTATAACACATTTAAAATGTAGCTCGACTACTCTTTTATTGCTACATTCAGAATGTAAGTATTGTGTAGAGTTTCTTTAAAGAAGAATCCTCAAACCCTGCCTATTACCTAGCGAGTTTCCAAATTATTACAGGAAAGTGATTTAGTATGTAAGGTAATTGTTTTCAACTTTAGGATCATATATTACAAAAACGAACCAATCGGCATTTGGGTCAACCTTCCAGATTTAAACCAATGGTTTAAGTATTTATGAATTTTTTTAGAAGATACCCTCAAACAACCTCTGCCTAAAATCCTAGGAGTCGATTATTACATTGAAAAAGATTTAGTATGAAATGCTCAATTTTTCAACTTTTGATTTATTTGTTCATATCACATAAAACGATATACCCTAAGCTCTTCTCGCTTTTATTCTACATCCAGATGTAAGTTTTTAGAGTTTTGCTCAAAGAAATACCTAATACTCCAAATTACCTAGAGTCCAAATTATTACATGAAAGTTATTTAGTATGAAATCTATTTTTTCAACTTTAGATTTCTTTCTTTGTTTATACACTTCAAACGATATCCTTAGCTCGACTACGTCATTTATTGCTACAAAGATGAACCAGAATGTAAGTATTTTAGGTTCTTTTAAAAAGATGCCTCAAACACCTGCCTATTACCTAGGTATCCAAATTATTACATGAAAGTTGTTTAGTATTAATTTTTTCAACTTAGATTTCTTTGTTATAAAACTAAACGATATACCTAAGCTCGACTACG